>PVHP010015075.1:0-37999 GCA_004024765.1 Zapus hudsonius
CGGAAGAGGGGGCGGAAAGATTGTGAGAGCCGTGGTGGGGGAGACTATCCAGAGGTACGGACAGGAGAACCTGGCTGATTACTAGTCTATCCATGGTCCCCTGTCACAAGGACTGATCCAGACGACCCATGGAAGAGGTTATCCAGTTGAGGGGGGAGGGGAGGGCAGTGGGGAATTGGGGATAACAACTCATTGTTTGCCCACTAAATGTTGTAACTCATTATGGACAATTAAAAAATTAAAAAAAAAAAGAAAATGAAAAATAAAGTTTTTCCTTCAGTCACTCCCCCATTATTACAAGCAATTGAGAGATTGAAAACAGCTAAAGGACTTTTGGGAAGAGTCCTAGATGACTTACAATAGAAGAATTACTTATTAAGGGAAAGTTTTGAGAAAGAGATTCCTAGAACTGAGAGAGTTATAGGAAAAGACTAAGAAGAAACTAGTAGTATAAGGAAACTCCCTGAGCCCACTAATGCTCCATTGCCTTATATAGGTATCTATGAAAAAAGGTGACAGATGGGTTAACATTAAGGAAAAGAGAATATCATGGTAAACCTTAAAAACAAATTCTTAATGGCTGAAAACCACATAATGTTTAAATTGAAAAACAAGGGCCAAGTCAGGCCCGGCCTGACTAACCAAGTTTTGCGTAGAAACCATTTACGTGATAATCATCTGTACTTTTCTATTGTCTATTCTCATGTACCTGCTGAAATTCTTGGTTTAATCATTCAAAGAAACTGTAACTGCCTGTATAATCAAAGAATACTGTTACAATAATCAACTGTACATAACTCTGACAAATGCTCAGTAAAATCGCACTCAGATACACTCTCCTTGAGTCTGTGTCTGTTTGTCACTCAGCCGAATCCCTGCCCACTTCTCCAAGGCCCTGATCCTGCAGTCCCAGCACTCTGGCTGAGCTGGTCCGTGGCAAAGAGGGGCTGAAAATTTTTTAAATTTTATTTATTTATTTATAAATAGAAAGAGACAAAGACAGAGAGAATGGGTGTGACTTCTGCCACGGAAAACACCATTACCAGTTTGTGCATCTGGCTTTACCATAGGCATTGGGGAATCTAACCTGGGTCAGCAGACTTTGCAACAAGTGCATTTAACTGCTGAGTCATCTCTCTAGTTTGAGGATGAAACTTTTATTGAATGAGGAGCTTCTGTCAAGTATAGGTTGCTATGGGGAAAATAAGAAATCCCATTTGGTGTCCATATGCAGACGACAGCTCTGAGGGTGATTCAGAGAAAATGTCTCCAGGGCTCTTGTGGCCCTCTGGAGGCAAGAGTGGCTCCTTCTCTCCTTGACATTGAGATTATGATGGTATCAGGTCTCCTGAGGTCAAAGGTCAGGCTGAGAGCCTAAGAAGAGCACCTGGCCACACATCAGAGCACTTGGCCACCTCTCCTGCTGTCCTTAGCCGTCTGGGTGGCCTCCCTGGCTCCAACTACACATAACATGTGAATGCTCACATGTGTCTCTGGTCCCTCTAAATCCCACAAGAATAACTGCACTGGGGCTTTTTAGCCAAGAAAATGAAAGCAAGAGAGAAAAATGGCAATAAAAATGGAAGCTGGAAAGCAGAGGGACTTAGTTAACCAAGAAAGCTAAATCTTCAAATCAGGGAGGAAGGCTGAGAAATAATCATGTTGGGCCACTGGAGTCACAAAGGTCCGGTCATTAGTCAGACCTGGCACCTTCAAAAGCCAGGGCGAAGATGAGACTAAATGCAAAGCAACAGAAGAAAGTGCTGAGAAGTAATATCTGACTCCAGATAACCTCCCACCCCCAGTGAGCTGTACGTCTTTTCTGGCCTTGGGAGAAAGCTAGAAAGAAGGCCTTCCTGGGGTGAGGGTTAGATTGCGGGGTTCTAGATTTGGACCACAATGGGTGCTATTGGAAAACAGGAGACCCTTCTTGGTGCATCTGGCCAACAGAGGGGAAAACGCTGAAAGAGGGTCCCATTCTCACAGGAAGTGGTCCAGCCAACGACTCTGAAGCCACGATGACAAGCCACCTCCTAACCCCAAAGCTCCAAGACGGTGTCATGGTGTTCCATTTTTAGTATGAGCAAGGATGCAAGAAATGCCAGCATTTCAGGGAAGCATCTACTATACCTGACAGGCCAAAGAAGTAGAAGAGACAAGCAAAATAGCATTCACTGAGCACTCCCCAGAGAGACCCTGTGCTAAAGGTTGTGCATGTATCTATGCATCCAAGTTCACAACCACCACTTCAGCTAGAAATCTTATTTTCCGTGTTTGATTTATTTTCTTATTTTTCTGTCTATTGGTTTGTTTGAGACAGGTCCTCACTATGCAGCCTAGGCTAGCTACTAACTCATGTTCTTTCCTGCCTCAGCCTCCTGAGTGCTGGTGAAGTTCATGTTATTATCATCCCCGTTGAAAAAGACGAAACTGTCATAGAGACATCAGGGCACTTGTCTAAGTCATCATAAACAAGGAAGCTGTGCTTCTAAACAGGCAATCTGACTTGTGTCTGTGTTCTTAACAACTCAGCCTAGGAAATTATGATTAATAAGTTAATTGAAACATACTTGTGGGCTAGGGAGATGGCTCGGGGGATAAAGGGCTGGTTACACAAGCAGGAGAGCTGAGTTCCAATTCCCAGAAGCTCCCTAAAGCCAGGCATGGAAGCATGAACATGCACAATGCCAGCAGGAGAGGGTGGTAACAACAGGAGAATGCCCAGAAGCTCGAAGGCCAGCTAGCTTGGTGAAAGCAGAGGTAGACAACAAGAGATCCTTCCTCAAGCCAGGTGGAAGGTGAGGACCGACACCTCATGTCATCCTCTAACCTGCAAACATGCACTGTGATATGCACATGCCCACATTTACACACACACACACACACACACACACACACACACACACACACACACACACACACACCATTCCTGTTAATAGAGATAATTCAGAAAAAAAGAAAACTTCAAAAAGTTTAATGAAATATCAAAGAAGGTACTGTATCCCAGAAGCCAGAAAAATGATATAATATGGAATATTCAGCAAACCAACAGAGTCTTGGTAATTAAAACTATGAAAACATCATTAGAAAAAAAAAACTCAATGGAATGGAAGTCTTCCAGAAAACCAAGTAAGTCTTAGCTTTGCATCTGGTCTCCAAACTTTCAAACTTGGCCTGCACCCCCTCGCTGTTCTCAGTGCAATGGACTGAGTGCTTCATTTTAAACTCTAACTTAGAGCCCCAGCAAGTATTGATTCAAGCTCTCCAGCACACTGCCCTCACTTTTAGGAAGAGGACCTGCTCTTTCCTACGGCCTGGAAAGCCCCGGGTGCTCTCCCCTCCTCACCCCAGCCATACAGCCTCCTGCCTTTGCTGGAAGGACTCCTCGGGTCTTTGCAGGGCTGGCTTCTTCATCTCTCCAGAAGTCAAGTTGTCCTGACCTCTTCATCTACACCTCCTACAATCTTCTTGCCTCGCGCCATGAATTGTCACTGCCCGGCCTTCACTCTGCTCAGTTGTGAGTTCTATGTCTGCACACTTGCTTTCTCTGGTTTTAGACTCTGTGAAGGTGGGAATTTGGTCCTGTTCATTGCTGAATTCCCAGTACCTGGTGGTAAGCACCAAGTGAGCATTTGTTAAATAATGAATGAGTAATGTTGGATAGTAATAAAAATGATAACAAGTATGATGGTTTTTTTATTGAATCTCTAAATGATTTTTGATCCACAAAATAATTTTTCAAAGTAAGAGTTTGTTTAAACTGAAAGAAATTAATTTCATTTGTGTTCCACCTATCACCCTGGAGGGGGTCAGGGTGCACACGGTGTCTGAGCCGAGCAGTGCACACTGACACTGTCCTGAGCCTGCAGCTCTCTCCCTCTGGCGATGCTCCCACACAGAGGGGAGTAACACAACACTGGTATCAGTGAGCGACTAAGCGAGCCAGCAGCTTGAAGTCGGCCTGAACACGATGCTCCCACTGGGGCAATCAGAAGGCGAGGCATGCTCAGCAGCAAATGAGCCACAGCCCACAGGAAAGTGATTCCTGACCAAGGCCTTAAGGAAATTCTTTGGAGGAACAAAAGGTCCCAGTGCTGATCTACTTTTTCTCCAAGTCCTGAGGACCTGGGATGAAGGATGTCATTAAACTATGAAGAAGGCTTTTCTGAGAAGAGCATTTAGACCGTCAGCTCTCAGGGAATATCTCTATTCCAATGAGATGTAGAGAGAAGAGCAGGAGAAGTCCAGCAATAATCCAAGTATCTCTTCTTGCCATAAATAACCTCAAATAACTTCCCCCAAAACGACTCATCCCCCAAGGAAGGGCCTGGCAGGAGTCCTTAGCATGACAGTGCCAATATCGGCCACTGGAATCCACTAGTTGGCCAACAGCAGAGGCAGGCTCAGTGCTGAGACGCAGTAAAATCTGGAAGTTGATTCTAGAAGCAGCCCTGAGGGGGGGGGGCAGAAACTGAAATTCTCCTGCGTGGGCCACAGGACAACAAGCCTGAATGGAGTTGAGTGTCATCTGATAAGTGTGGAGGCCAGAAGTCTAGAGTCACCAGACTGTAGCCAAGCTATCTTGAGGGCTGGTTCCCCTTGAAGGCTCAGCAGGGAGAATTCATTCGTGGTGGTTCTGCTTTGCCATGCTGTCAAAGCAAATCTCTTCTTCCTTAGGCACGTCACGGCCAGCCCTCTCTAGGCACAGCTAGCCTGCCTTCCACTCGCGAGCATACTTCTGATTCTATTCAAGGTTCACCGGGCAATCTTCTTATTTCCAGACACCATGATCCCGGCTGGAATCAATCAGCTATCTAAGGCAGTATTCCCAGGTTCCTCACATGAGATAGGAAATATCCCAGGGTTATTATCCTGCCCATCACAAGATATAAAGTAACTTATGTTTATATGTGTGTGTGTCCATGGAAAGGTAAGCATGCATGAATAGAATATTGAGTCAGTCACTGCTCATGGAAAAGTCATTAATCTCTGCTCATTTTCAGAAAAAGGTTAGTTGGGTTTTCTTAGTGGAATCATCCGTATCATCAGTGAGACTGTGTCCTTGCAACCAGAAGGGTTCTCTCCCTCTACCACAGATTCACCCCAAATATGGTCTGTGAAAACACCCAACAACAGGTGTTCATCTTTAGTAAGTATGTGTGTATGTATCTGCCCCAATACTTACTCCCTGAAGCTCACATCAATGAGGTCACACACTAGATCAGCTGTTCTTACACCCCACAAGAACTTAGACTTCCTGGGCACAAGATTACCTGTGTAAAGACTGGAAACACTCAGATTTGAGAAAATTAGTAAACTACTGTGAATGAGAAAGACCTGCAGGGGTTCTACCAAGGGAAGTATATGTGGCTGGTCCTGGATGAAGGAAGGTCTGTTTTCATTTTTTACTCTGCTCCACTGGTTGACTCTGGGAAGGCAGAAACCCCTGTGCAGGGTCACAGACCACAGAATCCAGCAATAGCTAATGCATCCAGAGCAAAGGAGCTTCCTGCCAGACATGATTAGTAAAATCAAGAAGTCATTAGTGAAACCTAAACAGCTTTCCTTGGAAGTCACAGTATCACGTGGAAAGTAGAGTGTGTCTAAGAACTTCCTGTATTTTATGGAGCTGCAGGAGGAAGAGCCTGTAATATCAGCATCTACTCATGACAGTGGTGTGCCTTCATGACCTGGTGATACATTGCCATATATACACAGATTAGGCCCTGAAGACATTTATCTGAATCCCTCACCTTTCCTAGTAGGCAGAAAGTGTCTGGAGGAATGCACGGAGTGAGCTTTGATTTTTCAAACTACTTTTTGAGAGTCTTCATACATTTACACCTGCCTCTATGATTCCAAAAATAGTGAGTGACACTGAAACCCAAGTGCTTGTACATATTCAAGGGTTCTAGAAGCTTCTGTGTATGTGCAGACAAGAAGGCTTTGTTATATCTGATTTCTGTAGTGCTGTTCAAAAACAAAATGTTCTTGTTATGTTGTTTATGATTTCTGTTCTTCCTACAAATCCATGTGGAACTTTGGTTGGCCCACTTCCTACGTTAAAAGGTCATAGAATCATGGAAATCATCTTCATTCTTATTGGAGACTGCTCTTACCCCGAGTTTCCAGAAGCCTGCTCCCAATAAGCCATCCATTCCATTTAATGGTGAGTACATTTCAGAGAGCATCTGTGACGCACATAGGTGCCTACTTCTATCTCCTGGAGTTGCCTACACCTCTTGATTTCTTGAGATAATATTATGAATTTGATGCTGAGCAAGAACTCTAATCTGTGAAGAATTTGACAATGTGATCCCTTGGATAAATTAAAAATTAAATCTAACTCCCAAATTGCTTTAAAATTCTAGCTGCTTGCTGGAACTGCTGCCTAAATGTTTGATCAGCATCTCAAAATCAACATGTCTAAAAGTAAATGTCTTCTCTGCTGCCTAAATCAGCTTCTGTCCCAGTCACCCAACCTCACAATATCTCCATCACCTTTTCCTTTTCTTCCTTCCTTACACTGAGTCATGCTCATTTTAAGCCATCAATCACTCCATCCATTTCATCCTTCATAAGTTTTCTCCCTCCTAAACAGTCTTTCTACTTCGTGCTATTCTGGCCACTAATCCTTCCAACATATTAGTTTTCCTATCGCATTTCAACATGAACACACATGATGTACTGTGAAGGAAAAGAGCGGGCAAAGTTCTTAAAAACTGTGCAAACATCCTCGCTGAAGGAAGTGAATACTGAGTGTGGGATATGAACACCTTAGCAAAACAAACCAGAGATTCCATGTTTTACGTGTCTTCCCACCACCATGGATAAGGACACACTAAAAATTACAGAAATGGGGAAACTAGCCAGAATATCCATTTTGATTTTCACTGACTAGAACAGAGGCAAGAGTGTGTGTGAGGATGGCCAGGCGGAGCTCACATTTTTTGACAAATGCGTATGTGGATATAATGTACTTTGATCACATTCACCCATTCCCACAAAATCCCTTTTTTTCCAACTAATCCTGTTCCCACTTCCATGTTTTATCATGCATTTAGTGATCCACTGAGTTTAATTAGGGTTGCTTGTGTGAGCATAGGTGGGGTTTATTTACTGGAACATGGGCAACCTATCTGTGGTTAACCAATAAATAACTCCCATTCCCCAGAAACCATTAACTTCCAGTAGTCCTTCTAGAAGGTGTGGAAGCTTCAGGAGCCCTTCCTATCCAGGATCGAGTGTTGATAGACTCAGTGTGAAGTCGGAAACCCCTGCTGTTGTGTGTTCTTGATTATAACAGAAAACAGCATTTCACAGCTATTACATTTTTTTCTGGCCCCTCTTCCATGATGCTCCCTGAGCCTTGGAGTGGGTGACATAGATGTCCTGTTTAAGGCTCAGCACATAGTAGTCACTTACCTCAACACTTTGGCCAGATATCTGTTTTTGCATCAATCTCTTCCTATTGCAAAAGCAAAGTGTCTCCCATAGAGGCTGAGAGCAGCGCTAACCTCTAGGTATAAACATAAACAATTAAAAGACAGTTTGCAACACATCCATTTAGCATACTGACAATAGTAAGGCTCTTTACTAAGTTTCTAGTACCAGATGTGAACTCCCTCCTGTGTAGTAGGCCTCGCATCCCATCAGGAAATAGTCATCCTCAAAACTGCCACGCTATTGTTGTACTGGTGAGCACAAGAGCGCAGATTTTCAAAAACAAAGAGAGACTTAGCATGGAAAGAAAAAAGCTAAAAGTAAGACAGGTGCTTGATTTTGTCCCATATGTGGTAGGTGACTCATAACAGATATGCATTGGAAAGAGACTGTCACTGTGTTCATCGTAGAACCTGGGGAAGTCTGGGGACGAATGCGGCTGCAGCACGCTCAGGGATGAGAGGAGCCGACAGCAAGCAGGAGTGTCCTAAGGCCAGACACAAAGGGTGTCTGTCAATCAATGTCTCCTCTACACTCGAAGGCAAAAGCAGTCATCTGGGCCAAACAAGGAACAGTTAGAGGAGAAGCCACCCAGCCATAGCGTGGAACAGCTGGCAACTGAAAGTCACCATCATCACCTGCACCATGCTGGCCTCCTGTCCCTGTCTGCCATGGACCAAATACAGTAAGAAAGGTTCAGTGATACAAATAAACTCATTCGTCTCTGGTTACTGAGTAGGGGAGAGGATCTAAAGAGATAGAGGGAAAAAAAACCTCACACAAAAGCCCTTAGATGTTCTCTATTCTCTACCAGATGAATAAGGAAGAAGAAAAAGAGTAAGACCAAAAAGAGTCTAATGAAATAACTGATCTGGGCCGGGTGGTTGTGCATAGGAGTGAAGCAGTATTTCTCTCTAAATTAAGAAAATATCTAAAACCCAAGGCTCCACTCCAATGGCAGGATAGGAACCTGTTTATTGAGAGTGAATTCTAGGATAGAACTTGTATAAAATGTTAGAAACAAAGACCTATCACACCAACCATGGCCTCCACCAGTTCCCTCATGCCCATTCCCAGCAGTGTGGAAAGTGAGGTACACACTGTCTGGGTGCAGGTTTAAAAGACGAAGCAGGCATCTAAAGAGAGAGCAGAATAGGGGCTTCAGTCAGGTTGTACTTGGACCCCACCCTGGAGAGAAGAACTCGCTCATTTTGACCAAAGAAAAGAAATGGAAGAGGGGTAGAAAAAAAGGAAAAACAAAAACCGAAGGAATGGAACATCCAAAAGAAAAATGAATAGTCTACAGTAAAAGAAAAAAAATTATAGGAAATAACAACAACTGCTTATGTATTTGGGATACATAAAGAGAGCGTGGGACATGTGAGTCAATAGGTCAATTATATGTGCTGTCAATCAAGTAGCATGAAACAAGAAACTCTTATTTGGTTGAACTCTTGCTCAACCAAAAGCAAAACTGCTCAAAGGAAAACTCATTGTTGTAATCACTCAAGAAACAAGAAAGAATTAAAATAACAAAGTACATATTTAACTCAGGGTGAAATAAAAAGCTCAGCAAATTAAAAATTGCAGACACAAAATTTTTATAAGAACAGAAAATGACAGGCCAGAGTGTAATACCCAACTTCTATACTAGCTGTATAGACTGTCTACTATAAACCTATTTGGAGGGCTGGCAATATGACTCAACAACTAAAGAAACTTGCTTGCAAAGCCTGCTGGCCTGGGGTTCAATTCCCCAGTGTGCATGTAAAGCCAGATGCACAAAGTGGTACATGCATTTGGCATTTGTTTACAGTGCCCCTAATTTCTCTCTCTCTCTCTCTCTCTCTCTCTCTCTTGTCTTGCAATTAAAAAAATTAAATACCTATTTATTAACCAAAATATTCTTCTTGGATCCAGTCACTAAGGAAAATAGACCTGTGTCTTGTTCCCCTCTGTAACTACATCCTGAATAGTCAATGTGTGTTATGTAGCTATGTGCAAGAGACCTCAGCCCTCAGGTGAGAAGACAAACCTCTCTCTCTCTCTCTCTCTCTCTCTCTCTCTGGTTATCCAGGTAAATCTTTCCCATACAGATCAGAATTGGGGCTTCTGAACAGACATAGGTATAGAAAGTTGGGGAAACCCAATGGCCACTGAGGTCTCCTGGCAAAAAAAAGTATCCTGTGAAGACTTATTTATTGAATTCCATTTACATTTGTGTTTCTGCTGCTTCCGGCCATCTGCAGGTCCACCAGTACCTACACCAGGTGCTTGTCGGGGTCCCTTTGGAGCAGGTGTTTTGAACAAGTTCGGGAAGATGAGAACTCATCTTAGAAAAAAAAAGTCATTTTTCTCACTAAACTGTTTCAAACTTTTGCACTTCCTGATATCATAAAGTTGAAAACAAATCAAGCTAGCATGCCCCTGAGACTGTAACCAAAAGAAATCAGAGTTTATATCATGCTGCAGTTTGGTGATGCTATCAAAGTAATAACATTCATATTTATCTTTACCTCAAAACTGTAAACATTTTGGTGTTTATATAGTACATGGCATATGTGTGCGTGTGTGCGCGTTTGTGCAGATGCACACACAGATGCAGAGGACAGAGGAGGACGCTGAGTATCCTCCATTGCAATTCCGTTATTATCTTGAGACAGAAACTCACTGAACCTGTAGCTTGCTGATAGACCAGTGAGCCCCACAATACTCCTGTCTCCACCATCCTCAGGACTGGGGTTACAGGCAACCAACTATGGCTTTAGGTGGGTCAAACTCTGGTCATTATGCTTGCACAGCAAACACTTCACCCACTGAGCCATCTCCTTATCTCCTTGGTACAGGGCAACCTAGTGTCTTTCTTTTGCATATCTAGGGTCCCCTGCGAGACAAGGTAAAGAAAGAACAGCTATAAACAGCTCTAAGCAGTGCCTCTCCCTGAACCCCACAGCTTCCTTCAGGGGGGCAGAATGAGCTAAACTTGGTTTGTGAAGGAGCCAAGAATGTCTGCCAAACTCCTGCAGAGCCTCCAGAGAAAGCCAGACAGGTTGAACAGAAACTCCAAGGGTTCTTGGAAATATGTTATGCTGCCTGCATCAAGGAATGCTGTGGTGGAAGGACACTGGGCTAAGCTTCAGGAGCCTTAGGGTCTGCCCCTGGCTCTCACAGTGACCAGCTGTGTGACCTTGAACTACCTCATTCTGTACTTCAGCTTCATCAGCTGTAAAGCGAGTCTTCTGAAGTTGATGTTCTCACACTCTAGGAAAGAGAATGGACTGTCTCTGTTGATACAGTCCAAAACACATTTTTCAAGAGCAGGACTCATATTTATAATTTTCTGGTCATCTAATAAATTCTTTGGCATTTTTATCCATAACAAGCATGGAACTGGCTCCACACTTCAGAGCACGCTTTGGTGACTATCAGTCACACTGCATTGTTTTAATAACTTTGATTTAAGAAACATTTAAAACTATATATTCAATAGACAGAATCTCTAAAAAGCATCACTGTAAATCTGTCTCCTCTTAGTTATGAAAATGGTTTAATTTGACAAAATCACATCTCTATTCTTCTGCAAAGGAGTTCTGCATAGCTCCTGGAATATTGGAAATATTTGGAGAACCCAAAAGAAATACAGTCATGAGCATCACCTTGTTGGGCTCATTGCCAGATTCTTAAAAATAATTTTTATTGGAAACTTGAACATATGCACATACTAAAAATTAATCATGTTCCCATTGGGTTATCCTGTTTTGTCCCCTCTCCCTTCCCCTCATTCCAAGGACCCACCTCAATGGGCGTATCTAAGATCACTGTGGGGTCATGCATGAACCAGTTGGTTCCTGTGGGTGGACAATGCCTCATAGCATACCTTCCTACCTCGTGGTTCTGACATTCTTGTAAGTCTGTCAGCTGAGCATCCAGTTCAACGAGTCTGCATGTAGCACAGGGTTACAAGTTCCTCAAAAAATGTATTTCAGGCTTCATCAGAGCAGACATCAAGGAAGAGGATGCACAAATCAGTTACACCTCTTCAGGACAGAGACGGGAAGGTTTTTGCAACAAGAGCATGAGGTAACGCTGTTCTCACAACTGCTGTGATCAGGAATCTACTCAGTGTTTGCTCAGACAACCAGCACACCAGAGCTTGGAAAAGGATGGAGGGAGGAGACAGATATGACAGGAACAAACAGTCAATGATCACAGATGTGCATCGACGTTTTATTTCACTTGATAACAACACAACAGCAATTAACTATAAAATCACAAGCAGACACTAATATCTGGAAGGATAACAGTGAAAAATCAATACATTGTAGATTGAGGAGCAGAAGTAAAAACCTCCTATTTAACAGTCCTGTCTAGCTTTAATGTAGGAGCGGTGACTATGCCAATGAATTATATCATCTTATTGTTTCTTAATTCCCAGACTAACTTTAGTCATTTTAGAATACAAAACATTATTTCATGGAAAAAAGGACTTTTTTCTATGTGTGTTTGGTTTTGAACCAAATTAAAATAATATTTTAATGAGCTTTTATTCTCTAAGAGAATTCTGACTAAAAGCAAGATAACTCTGTTGGGAGTCTGTTGGAAAGAATGAGTAGGTCTGTGAAATGTGTTTTCCAGGGAAATATAGAAACTATTTAAAAAAACCACTTTGCTACCAAAAATGAAATTTACTACATTTGGAGAGGAAACCCCACACAAGTATCACTGAGCCTTATAAACATCCTGCTCCTGCTGTGGAATTCAAGGGACACATCCACTAACCTACGAGAGTAAAAGTAGATTGAGAAATGCGATGACACTGCCCAGGTTCATGCTGACTGAGAGCGTGCGTGGGAAGATGGCCAGGATTGATTTCGAGGACTCTCTGATTCTGGAGTTTCCAAAACCTTGTGTTCACCTCCTGACCTTGCTCGCAATTCCTTTATGCATCTGCTACCACATCTCAGGGCCCCGTTTGTCCCCACATATCACGAGAAGCATAATGTGTCTCGTTACCAAGTCCCAGTGTATTGGAAGGATCTTGATCAGTTGTTGAACCCAGGAAGAATGCTGACTTAGGAAGGACCCCACCCATAGGTGCTACGCCATGGAAATGTTCAAGAAAAACAATGAGCAGGTTGCTCTTCATGGCCATCTTGGATGAGATGCGTTCTAGTCTCTGCAGGGCAGGCAGGATGGTGTGTCTACTGACTACTAAGCAAAGCTGCCTTGCTCCTAATCTGTATGGTTAGCAGGCTGGCTGGTTGGCTGGGAGGACACTGCCTCACCTGTACTGGAGAGCTGGTGGAAATGGAAAAGCTACTGGTGGCCACTCCATGAGGGGTTGTATTTCCTCTCAAGGGTTCTAGACTAGACAAGCATGGAGACATGAGAAGAGATGGGTTTCCTCAGAGCCCTAACTGGTTCAGACCAGAATAACTGAGAGGTTGACACAACCTTATGTCCAGAGCCCCTGCACCCATGCCCTGCCCACATACTTTCAAAAATCCTGTCTAACTCTCCTTCCTTCACCCCCTTTCCTCCTGGGGTAAACAGGCCATGAAGCCAAGGGGAGATGACCACCTTAAACCCAGGCTTTCTGTTCCAGACTTGTTCCTATGACCCAGAACCCCCAAATTTCCCTGTCCAATGGTGTCCAGGGACTAATTTGCTTCTTCTCCAAGCCCATTCTCTTGATAAGAAACCCCGCCATCTATGTGCACAGCCTTAGGCCTGTGTGGCAGCCATAGGTCAATGTGAAGTGGTCAGAAAGTTTTCACAGAACTTGTCCATGGATGTTGGGTTGTTTATGTACATGTACACAAGGCTCCTCCTAGTGTGATCCAGAGCTTGGTATGAGAGGAGAAGGGCTGCAGGCAGAGCTAGGAACCCTAGCCTTCCAAATGTTGGGAGTGAGCTAAGCCCAAGAACCCTAAGCCCTAGACACCCACAGGACCACATGGGTAACATCCGGGACACCCTCTCTGGCTCCCTTCTCAAAACTCTCTATTCCAGACAGTCCACACCACATTTCCCTTGAAATAAACCTCATTTCATTTTGTCAATTAAATGTCATCAATATATAAGGTTTCACCAGTGACTGCTCTTTGCCAAACTTGGACATTCAATGAATGCTGGCCAGCAGTGACAGTGTCTGCTGACATCTGCTTCAGATACTCTGGATCCTTGAACGTGTTTTCCCAGCAGTCACCTCTTCCCTCTGACCTCTGCAGAACATCCAGTTCACTGTGAATGTGTGGATCCAGGCTCACAGGTCAGGGTCCTGGGGGTCCCTCTCTGTTACTTCAGCCTGATGCAGTCTACCTCCTCGGTGGCCGGCATCCCCGTGGTTCTGAGGTCAAGGTCAGCGCTGGCCTTGCTCCCGCTGGGGGAGGTCCGCCAGTGCAGCAGCAGGATCTTCTTGAGGTACTTGCCCGTGTTGTTCCTGACGGTCACGAAGCACAGAGTGTTGATCATGCTGTTGCTCATGGCGATGCATTCGACCATGTAGAAGGCGGTGAGGTAGTGCTTCTCTTTCACGAACACGGAGGGGAAGAAGTCACGCACGATGGTGAAGCCGTAGAAAGGAGCCCAGCACAGCACATAAGCCAAGAGGACGCACACGAGCCCCAGAACCGTCCTCCGACGGCAGCGCAGCCGCCGGCGGATCTGCTCAGTCTGGAAACCAGGCATGGCCTTGAACCAGAGCTCCCGGGACACTCTGGCATAGCACAGGGTCATGGTGACCACAGGACCCACGAACTCGAGGCCAAAGACAAAGAGAAAATAGGACTTGTAGTAGAGCTGCTGGTCCACGGGCCAGATCTGGCCGCAGAAGATCTTCTCCTGGCTCTGCACGATGACCAGGACGGTCTCGGTGGTAAAGTAGGCAGATGGGATGGCAATGAGGATGGACACTGTCCACACCAAGACGATCAGGCCCGCGGCCGTTTGACACTTCATCCTTGGTCTCAGTGGGTGCACAATGGCCAGGTACCTGCAGTGACAACACAGGTGCAGTCAGCCAGCAAAGGGGCAGGTACTGCTTGAGAGCCGTCATTTCTGCAACAGGACAGCAGCTGAGTTTGGGAATGTTACCTGAGGAGTAACCAAGGGCATCCATCCAAAGCTCAGCTCCTCTGTCTAACTGAACCATTTCACTTCTGCAAACCTCAGCTTTCCCGTCTGCCTGAGCGCCTTTAAAGATTACATACATGGGATAATATATGTACCATTCTTGGCTAAGCGTAAACCTGGCATATATTGAAAAATGATAAGCATTATTATTATATGTAGCAAAATGCCTCCTAACGGTCTGGCCTGACACCTCTCTGTTCTTTATCCTAATACCTAGGAAGTCCAAAGCTAAATAGGTCTGACAGAGCCAAAGACTTGCTAGGAGAATTCACCCTTCCCATCCAAAGCACTGGGCAAAGCCATCCTCCTTCCACCCTTTATAAAACATTGGTCTGCATGCAGAAATGGAGGGAAATATGACCTCAGGTGCTATCCGGAGAGATAGATGCCTGCTAGTGAGGGAGATATAAGAGACTTCCCGAAGTAAGATGCCACCAGACCCTCGACAGAAAACATTTAGCCCTACCTCACAGGGTTGATGTGAAAATCAATCAGAATATATACGAATGTATTTTTTAACCACAAAGCATCAGGCAGTAAAAGCTGCTGCTTTTGTTCTTTCCCAGAGAACCCACACTACAGTTACCACAGTGGTCCAGGAAGCAGAGAGCACTTTCTGAGGCTGTGAGTCACCCTGTGGTATGAGAGTGCCCGTCCCAGAGTGCACGCACGCGGGTGCAGAGAGCTCTGGTTTCCTGGAAGGGGTCCGAGCCAGAGAAGATGAAGAATGGGAAGTGGAGTGGAATGAGCGACCAACACTGGAAACAAACACTTTGTCCTGTGTCCACAGCTGACTCCAGGCAGAGCTGAGCACAATGTGACAGGCCTGAAGCGAAGCTACGCCAATTCTGTGCCTTTTGAAAACAACCCTTTCATATTTCTTGGGATTTGGGTCTGACCAGAGGTTCCTTGGCATTTTTTCCCTGACTATAATGTCTGTCCTACCTGCATGACAAGTAGCCAAATCCACTGAGTGAATTTGGACGTTTCACCTGAGTAAGACCCCCTGCTTCCAGGTGTCTGAAGAAGCTAGATGGGCTACGTCCCCACTTTGGACAACCTAGCAGATGGCCTGCCTGGCCACCAGCATGGACGAATCCCTGGCACTCTGAGCAACTCTTGAGGGCTGAATATCAGAACAGAAGTGTGTGCAGTGTAGCCCTTCAAAATAGCCGGCATGCAGGCTGGGGCCTGGCTCAGTGGTAGAACGCTTAGAAGGCTCTGGGTTTGGTTCCTCACAACACACACCCACACCCACAATGCTCCTGAGGTCCCCACTGCGCTCAGCGTGCCTTGCCTCATGTTGAAAGTCACAGAGTGCCGAACATCTGCTCTCTCTACCCACAGCGGGGTGCTGATGACTCTGTCAAAGAAAATGTCACTGCATCATTCTAGTCCTCAGCCCATGCATCACATTCCCAGCCTTTCTGACATTTCAAACTCAGAGTCATTGTTAGGACATGAGCAGCAGGGGACCCATCTAGAACTCAGAGGACCAAGGGCTGAGTCCCAGCTTTGCCACAAACTTGCTAAGTGGATTTGACTTGTTTATCTTAGACATGTTGGGTTTAAGTTCCTTATTTGTAGACTATAAAAACACTTCTATTCTGTGAGGCTTCACAGAAAAAATATGTTATTAAGATACAAGAACAATTTAACATCTTAGCATGTACTCAAAGCTATTCTGTACACACAGCAACGTTCTCTTAACTGATACTGGAAAATACTGCGCTGGCAAGTCCTCGCCTACTGTCTGTTTGACCGATTCCAATTCTTCACATCAAAACTAACTTCGGGGTTTCTTCATTCTGGGTTGCTCTGATGTCACCTGAGCTGCATTCCAGTGGTCATTGCAGCAGCTGGGGAGGAGGTCTTTCTGATACATTAACAAACAAGGAAACAAACTGCAGAAAACTGTTTCAGAGATTTCCATCAGGCCTGGCTGTGCTAGCAGCAGGAGTTCATCATTCCAGACCTATACTTTCACTACATAATCTCACTACAACTAAAGGAGTCAGAGAGCAGAGAGGCCCAGTTTATGGATGAGCAAACTGATGCTTGGAGAAGTTTAATGACCCGCCAAAAGCCACACAGCCAGATGTTGGCAAACTTGTTGTTTGCCTCTCCCTTTCCATCAAGTGCAAACACTGTCCCTTCTTCCTCACCTTCCCGGCATCCTAGCTGCCCTTCTCCTCTTTTCTCTCCATTGCAGAGAACTGATGTCTACCTGTGGACATTCCACCAAGCAGTCTGTCAGTTGGAAGTCTCTGTACTTATGAGCATACCCTTGGTTGCCTGGGGTGTCCATGACCACAGGAGCTTGGGTCCAGATCCACCCAAATCCATGTTCCTAGAGAACATGAGTGTATGATGACCATGGCCTAGCACTTCAGCAGAGTTGGGGGTTCCATGTCAGTCCCCAGAGCCCAGCTCAGGTCTACCATGGGAAGGATGGTTGTAGTCGAAGCTAGAATGAGGATAACTCACCAGGGGCATCTCTGCTTCCTTGCCCGGGGCAATATGACTCAACCCCAGCAGGCACATACAGTCGCTGGTCAAAAGGACCAAGAGTCCCCAACTGTCCCAGACAGAGGGATCAGAGGTTACACTTCAGGGACAATGCAAGTGTCTCCACACAAAACAGGAAGCCCTGCCCTGTGTGCACAGTCCTCCAGTGATCTCCTGGTCTCCCTCTGCTGGATTGTGATCTTCCCCAACATGACCCTGGGGGTCCTTCACTACTGTCCTTAGGGTTCTATCCCTGCCCACACATGCCTCACCAAGGCTCTGCAGGCTCACCTAGGCATTCCTAGCCCTAGACTTCAACAAGTACTCTGCTAGCCACTGGGAAACCTTTCCTCCCCTTTGCTAATTAGCATTTATTACAGTCTACTGTCTCCATGAAGCCTCCAGTGCATGATAATCTAGCCTGCTCCAAACATCACTTGAAATGTACCTTTGCTTATTCTGTAACTGTTTCACCAGCATTAGCTTCCTGTCCCTGCTCTGGGTGGGTTAGCTCCCTGAGAGCAGCAATCATATCTTTTTTTGTTTTTTTGTTTTGTTTTGTTTTTGTTTTCTGAGGTAGGGTCTCACTTTAGCCCAGGCTGACCTGGAATTCACTCTGTAGTCTCAGGGTGGCCTCGAACTCACAGTGATGCTCTTACCTCTGCTTCCCAAATCCTGGGATTAAAGGTGTGCGCCACCACAACCAGTTCATGTCTTACTTTTTCCATCGTTCTCTCTCTCTCTCCCTCTCTCTCTCTCTCTCTCTCTCTCTCTCTCTCTCTCTCTCTCTCTCTCTCTTTCTCTCTCTCTCTCTCTGTGAAATCTTGGCACCTTACAGGATTTTAATAAAACTTCACTCTCATTAACTGCCTGACATTGGGTAAATAGAAAAATAAAATATCCATGCTGACATCTCTCAAAAATGCTGCAATTTTTTATTCTTTTTTTTTCTTTTTTGTGGAAGGACATAAATGTGTTTATCCAGCATGAAACTGGAGCTGAGCTGTACTTTGCAGGTGATGGGGTTTTTAATCAGTCATTTAAGCGAGAGATGAGAGATGGGTTCAAGACAGAAGATTCACTCAGCTGCAGCCGCTCACTTCCCTGCAGTCACAGGGCTTTCTCTCCATCCCTAGATCCCCTCAAGTCTGTTCCTGTTCCAGGGCCCTGACACTCACAGTTCCCTTTGCCTAGGACACTTTCTCCAAGCCCTCACAGGACAGACAGTTCACTCAGAGCTCCACCCAGATGTCCTCCCAGAGACACTTCTCCTGACATCTCCCTCTCATATTTAATTACTCTTGATGTTTCCACAGGTGCACATATGTACACATGCCTGTGAAGGTCAGAGAACAACCTAGAGTGTCGTCCTCAGGAAACCATCCCCCCCCCTTTCTTATACAAGGCCTCGCATTGGCCTAGGGCTCACTACAAGACTTGACTGGCTGGTCAGAGATCCCAGTGATCCCCCTGTCTCCACCTTCCCAGTGGGGGTTTACAGGCTTGTACCTCTGGGCTGGAGAGAGCTCAGCAGATTAAGGCATTCTTGCAAAGCCTCAGATCTTGAGTTTGATTCTCTAATCCCCATGTCTGGAGTTTATTTGCAGCAGCAGGAGACCCTGAAATGCCCATATTATCTCTCTCTCCCCTTCTTTCTCTGTCTGTCAAATAATTTTTTTTAACTTTAGGTGTCACCAAACCTATTGTGTAGTGTGTGTGTGTGTGTGTGTGTGTGTGTGTGTGTGTGTGTGTGTGTGTGTGTGTAATGTACGCCAACTTTCTGATTGGTCCTTACATGTTCATCTTTGAGGCAAGGTTTCTTGCTCTGATTTCTCATTCTGCAGTATATTCTGGGATTACAGAAGTCTCTTTTTCCCCCACCTTCTGGCTTCTTACATGAGACCTGGGGATCCAACTTGGGTACTCAAACTCAAGCTGTGAACCCACCTTCCCAGCACCCCCTTTTTTAAGGTTGGTTCTGGAGATTGAACACAGGTAGTCATGCTTACAAAGCAAGCACTTAGTCACCTGAGATATCTCCCAGCCTCGGTGAATGCACGCATACAGGGATGGATGGATGTCTAGGATGAATCTGAGGTGAGCGGGCTTGGCAGAGGGGCAGAGACCAGAGGGAAGATCAGGACTTTTCAGTTGAGTTAACAAGGTGGGGAAGGGGTGAGTGTGACCAGGATAATTGAAGAAATGCTGGAGAAAGCAAGAGACTGGCCAGACAAAAGGGACTTTTCAGCCTCTATGCCTGGGAGGATAAAGGAACCAAGAACCAGCAGGTGGAAGAGAAATGGTTCTGTTCTGCTATAATTCCACAGCTCATTTCCCAACCTTATGATTTGCACTTCATAAAAACAACTGTACAGAGTCAGGCATGCTGGCTTATTGCCTATAATCCCAGACTTGGGAGACTGAGGTAGGATGATTGCTGTGAGTTCAAGACCAATCTGGACTACAGAATGTGTTCCTGGTCAGCCTGGGCTACACTGAAACCTTGCCCCCCCCCAAAAAAAACCTATATATATGAAAACAGAGATCAGCCCATTAGAAATGCTCATTAGTTTGAGGGTTTCTTTTGTCTTGGTCCTTTAAGGTTAAGATCTATAATATCCACAGCTTATTTATTCTGTTTTAGCATTGTTCTAGATGGGTATGGTGACACACATCTATAACCCAAGCAGTCAGGCGCATGAGGTAGGGGAATCTCAAGTTCAAGGTCAATCTGAGTTTCTTTCTTTTTCTTTTTTCTTTCTTTTTTTATTTTATTTTATTTTATTTTTGTTTTTTCAAGGTAGGGTCTCGCTAGTCCAGGCTGACCTGGAATTCACTATGTAGTCTCAGGGTGGCCTTAAACTTACGGCAATCCTCCTACCTCTGCCTCCAGAGTGCTGGGATTGATTAAAGGTGTGCTCCACCACGCCCGGCTTTTTTTTTTAAATTCCATGTCCTAAACAGTTATAGATATTATTCTATTTCATCTTCAAAGCAACCAAGTACATTATATTTTATTATAATACCTATTTGATAGATGAGAAAACTGAGCCACAGAGATCAGATTAGTAAGAGAACATCCTACAGCAAAAAGAGTCAAATCCAGGCAGAAGAATGATTACCACTATTCCCAAAATGCTTCATTAAACAAAATAAAGGAATTTACTTATTTATTTATTTCAGGGTATGTATGTGTGTGAAGAGAGTCTTGTAGTGTGGTACATGATGTGATGTGTGTAGTGTATGCACATGTGTGTATGCAGATGTATATGCCCTGTGCACATGCATACCAAGGCCAGAGAAAAATGAGGAGGGTCCCCCTCTGTTTGCACATCTGCCTGCTTCCTTGAGACAGAGTCTCTCACTCTCCCCAGAGCTGTCCCTTTTCACTGTTTTTTTCCATCAGTGAACCCCAGCAATTCTCTGACCATGCCCACTACAAGACTGGGATTACAGATGTGTATGGCCATGACTAGATATTTATGTGGGTGCTGAGGAACAGAACTAAAGTGGTCTCAGACCCTCTCAGGCCCTCACGTGTATATAGCAAGTGCTCTTAACCACTGAGCAATCTCCCCAGCCCCAATAAAGGATTTTTTTTACAACCACAAGTGTATTTATCCAAGATATGCCAAGATAAAAATTTAGCTTCCCCAAACTAACCAAATCAACTTGAAAAATCCATGCTAACATTTTGAATAGCACACAAGACCAGTCAAAAGTCAATGACTCCTAAACCACAAAATTAAAATTGAAGGGCAGCAGTACATCGAAATAAAATCATGTAAAGCAAAGATGATAAATATCAATTGAAAAAAAAAAACAAAAAATTAATGTGCTGGGGAAGCAGTCGGCCAAGACCAAGGACAGCCCTGGGCTGGCACCAAGCACTTTTCTCTAATGTCTGGGTGCAAGTTTGCAATAAGAACCCCACTCTGAATATCAGCATCCCCAACACAGAGTGATTACACTGTACACTGTGTAGACTAAGAGACATGCCTGCAGTGTGGCCAAGTAGCTGAGTTTGGTGTGAAAGTAGCCCATGGGCTTGAGCAGAGTCCAGAAGATGAGGAGTGATCACCACTCATGCTCAAAACACCCCAGTGTCTCCCCTTTTATCTCCACTTCCTGCCCACGTGAAGCCCTCCCATAGGTGTTGGGCCCTTTCATGGCAAATGGATCTCACATGGGGAACAGTCAGTCCCCACTCCAAAGGAGGCACACTCATAAAGCTGCCTCATTAGTGTGGAAGTCCAGGAAATGACCCCACATGCTTGTCCTGTACCTGTGCTAAGAGATAAGACAGTAGATTCCGTGTTCAGAGGTCAGGGACCTGGAAGGTCTGAAGAGCACTCAGGAGGCAGACACTCTGCATCCCCTCCTGCTAGGTTTATATAGTGCCCTTAACTATGTGGACCGATGCCATAGGGTCTGCGACTTGTGCCTGGTGCCTCAAACGAGAAGTGCAGCCCTCTACAAAGATGACTCCTCTCTCTGAGAAACCAAGAACCATCTCAGCTGCTGAGTCTCTGGGGAGAAGAGGCAGGGGCTCTGCCCCTGAGTGGTTTTAAAGCCAGGCTCTTTGGTGGCCATTTCCTCAGGAGATAACCTTTCCTATGTCATCCTACCTCCGACTGTCATATTAGAAAAGCATGCTCTGGTGCGAGTATGAGCCAGGTCAAAACCCCCAGAGCCCGGAGGCTGGGGAACAGGGAGAGACTACATGCTTCAGGCCCTCCAGATGAAGAGAGTTGCAAGTCGTTCAGATCCAGGTACAGGGATGCCTGATTTTCCCCTCGGGGTAGCTGTCCATAGACCATAACAAAGTGCTTTGTACTGAGAGTCGAATGCAGGCAGAAGAGCTTGCAAAACTATTCATTGGCGCAAGTTTACCCCAAGTGAAAGTTCTAAGACTAAGAAAGCTGCTTCGAGGTTGCTCTTACTGATTTTATTTACCATTGCTCGAAAAGCTTGGGGCCTCTGAATGCAATGATTACGAAGTGCAGAATGATTAATGCAACAAAAACAAAAAGTAAGCAAGAACCCTTTGTCTCTTTCCACCACCCCCCAACTCTCTCAATGTCATTTAAAGGTCAGTTAGTAGCAGGAAGTCATGTTTCAGTAGAAGTCTGGATGAGATAGGAACTTCCCTTGAGTTCAAGTCACACAAGAAGTAACTGCTTGGAACTTACCTGTCCTCCCTTTGATCAGGTATATCTAGGAGCCTGTCCACAGATGGTGATCAAAGCCCTTTCTACTGCCTGTCTCCAAGGAGCTTGGCTGCCCCTGGCCTAAGAGAAGCTAAATGTTCAGTCAGTAGGAAAATGTCTGAGTGCCCCAGTGCCTCGTGAGTCCGTGTCTACAAGGAGTGTAGACATGTATCATCAGTGTGCAAACTGCAGAAAAATAAAAGACAAAGCCAATGTCCCTTCCTCTCTAACTGCCTTCGTGTCCCCAACTGTCCCTGCACTCACCTGTCAATGGCAATGGCCAGCAACGCATTGGTGGAGACATAGAGAGAGACGGTGCGCAGGTAGTTGACAGAGGCACACAGGACGTGACCATGCTGCCAGGAGAGCTGACGGACCACATAGTAGTCCATCTCAAAGGGGCAGCAGACAATGGCCACCAGGAAGTCGGAGATGGCCAGGTTGGCAATGAGCAGGTTGGTAAGATTACGCAGTTTCTTATAGCGGGCCAGGGTGAAAATAAAGATGAAGTTGCCAATGCCACACACCAGCATGATGCCCACCAAGGCGATCCCAATGACAATCTTGGCAGCAAAGAAAGTCTGGGAATTGGTCACGTCCTCATCTTCATCCAAGGGTTGGTCATAGTCACCATAGCTGAAGGTGAATGGGAAGGAGGCAGTTTGGGCTCCATGAGGGTCAAGTACAGAGGTCGAGGTGTCCATGGTATTCCCATCCATGGTCCCCATCTCCATCTGGGCAGGCGGTGCTGTAAGCAATGCTCTGGGAACTGTACCAGAACAACGTTCCCTCTCTCTGCAGGCACTTGTCTCTCCTTCAGTGAGTCAGAGTTTCCCTGGAAGCATCCATGGGGTGCAGTACCTGAACTCCATTCTAAGCCTTTCAAGACACACAAACACTGGTTACATATTGGAGTGAATCGAGCTGAGTTTCAAATCATCTTCAACCCTACACAGACCCATGAGTCATCTGCTCAGAGCACACATGGGGTGATGGAGGGAAAGAAAGGGACCAATGAAAGAAAACAAGTGAGCATTCACCATGTGGGGGAAGGCTAGGGATGGCGGGGACCAGTTCTAACTGCATTTGTTCCCACTCCACTGAAAACTGAGAAAGAGAAATGGACTCTTCCAAACCTCACTCTGTGTCTGACAACCTGAACCTTATCCTTGTGGAACAGGCCTATTCTGTGGCAGCAACAGCTCCATTCCTGCATCTGGAAGGAAATGACTGAATGCCATCAAGAATAAGGGCTTTGAGACATCCCCAATCTGCTCCCCACCAGCTATTCAGCCAGCAAAACACACATGCAAAATCACGATGCACAGAGCCCTGTACAAGAAGCCCTCTACTTGGAATCCTGACCCTCCAACAGCCACCTTCTTCCTCACGAGCTTCCTGTTTCCATATCAAAATCTACTGTGACCCTATAATCTGTGTGTAGCATTAACAAGGCCTGTCCCCAGACAGAGGTTACATTGCTGGGGCACAATCATAGGCTGTCACTAATATAGAGGGCTAGAAAGGGGACCTGGGAGCAAAATTGTCCTGGTGGGTGCTGTGTTCCGAGGTTAATAGCTTAAACAACGCAGGGTTTCAGCTTCCTTTGGGCAGATCAATACTGTCTAAGCACAGCTCTTGGAGAGGCAGTGTTATACCCCAGAGCTGCAGGGATCCATCAGCACTCCCTTCTCTGGGGCAGAGGAAGGGAGGGAACCCGGACCAGAGACCATCACATGGGGGTAGGAGGGTTCTGTCAGTAGCTCTGCGAAGGATCCCTCACTTCTCCCTGTTATCACCTCACAGAGCCTGAAGACATCAGACCAGGGAGCTGGATGTTGGAGAGGGCTGGGGGCCAGAAAGCACCCTAAATATCAAAAGAATGCAAGAAGACTCCAAACCTGAGTTGATGTGACCACTCCCCTTGCCTCTAGGAAAGCCTGCTGCCCATTCTCCTCAAAGGCAGACCACCGACGACCACCGGGAAGCCCATCAATAAGGGGCCAGGGCTGAAGTCCCTCTGCACCCCAGCCAGGCTCGGCCCCATAGCTACCTCCCTCTCCCAGTTCCTCCTGTAGATTCTGCCCTTCTCTGAGCTTCCTGCCAGTCCAGCTCAGCCTGGTGCTCCATCCCTGACAGGTGGGAAGCACAAGGCACAGCCAAGAGGCCAGGAGACCAGGCAGGTGGGCTAAGATGCCCCATGCTTGGGATCCCTCTCACCTCTGGCAGCACCTGTGTGGCATGGGCAGGTCACCTCCTAGGAGTACTCCTCCAAGCTTGCTACCACAGCGGCTCAAGGTCCAGTTTTATTAGAATGAATAATAAAATCTTCGGGGAAGGAGGGCAGATTGGAGGAGCACTTATCCTCAGCTCCAGGACCTCGGTGTGGCCAGAGCTATGGCCCCTGGGGTCCCTCTCTTGCTCCAACTTTCTCCATGGAGCCTGGCAGGGACAGCCAGGGCTCCCCCAGACCCGGTCCCTCCCCCGGCACGCTCGGTACCTGAGGACTGGGGCGGGGATCGGAGGCCCTCTTTGCTCCGGGGCTCCCCTCTCCTCCAGGGGTCTTTCCAGCTGAGCTCGCGCTCCCCCGGCGGATGCCCCTGCGGCGGCGGCGGTGGCCGCCACCAGCCGGCCCGCCCCTCCCTCGCAGTCCCCGCCCCGCGCTCGCTCGCGGTTCTCTGCTGAGTCCGCCTCCCTCCCGAGCCCGGTCCCCGCCGCGGGAGCGCGGGGGAGTGAGCTCCGGGTTGAGATCGGAGCTGGGGTCGAGGTCGCCCCTGAGGGCTCAGATGGGGCAGCTTGGGGTGTCACCTGCTCTGTGCCCATCCAGCTCGCAATGGGGGTGCCTGGCACCTCGGGCTCTGGACAGCCTGCCTGCGCCAGCTTGGTCCAGAGAGCCTCCCCTGCCACCCTACATGACACCCGGATCCCCCCAGACTTCACCCTGAACACAGCCCTGCATTGTCAGCAGTCTGCTCTTCGGTGTGGCAAGCTCCAAGGACTTTCTAGAGGGTGCGATGAACAGAGAAGCTCTACCCTTCTACATCTTCCCCCTCCAGCCACATCTGTTCAGAAGGCTGCAACCATCAGAACTGACTTCCAGATTCCTCCAAACATTAACTTTAGAATGACCGTGGGATTAGCAATCCCACTCCAAAAGTCTAGAACTGAAAAGAATTGAAGGCAGGAATTCAGATATAAGGACTCAAGTATTATTCAGCATTACTAAAAAGCAAGGGAAAAATATCAAATGTCCATCAACCTATGAAGGAGAAGCAGAAATGTGTGTGCCTACCTGTGGATACTACCTAGTCTTAACAAGAGGTGTTATGACCCCTTGTCTGCTGTTGTTGGGCTGGTGAAATGCTGTGGCAGTTGTGGGCAACGTGTTCAAAAGTTAAACAGACTTGCTGTAGGATTTCCACTTCTGGGTATAACCTTAAAGTTGATTGCAGAATCCCAAAGAGATGTTTCTATATCCACGTTTATGGCAACAACAAAAAGCCACCTTTGACGGGCTGGAGAGATGCCTCAGCAGTTAAAGGCACTGCTTGCAAAGCCTGAAGGCCTGGGTTTAATCCCCCAGTACCCAAGTAAAGCCAGATGCACCAAGTGGCACATGTGTCGGGAGTTTGTTTGCATTGGCACTATATCCTGATGCGCCATTCTCATATTCTCTCTCTCTCCCTCCTTATAATCAGTGTTCACTTACCCAAAATGGAAGGAAAGGGTATTGTTCAGGTCTGGACCTTGAATTCACTTTGCCACTGTGTGATATGAGCACTAAACCCTCTGTTTCCTCATCTCGTTAACAAAAGGAATGAGTTGAATTTGTATCAGGAAGTAACTACTGCTGTTACCAGTTTTGAGGGCCCTCTGGGCTCTGGACAGGCATACCTTAGGAGTTGGGATGAAGGAAATTTAATAGTCCTCCTAATTCTCTGGAGCTTGTGTGCCTTATGACTAGCAAAAACTTTGCAAATGCAGACACACAGAAGGATAGGTAAGTGAAGGAACATTTATTTATTAAAATAAAGCAGAAAAGCTCCTGAGGTGGGAGGGGTACTAAGCAGGTCGTCTGTAAAATCTTCTTATAACCTTGGACACATAAATTAGGCATTAAGTTGGAATACGTTTCACTGGTTAAATCTAAATGTATATGGAATACCTTGATTGGTTGGTGAGTTGGGGAGATCAAAACTTGGAAAGAGCCCTCCAGCAAGGCAAGGACAGGGGTGGGGGGAGCCTGTGAAAATTTTTGTAGAATTAGGAAGCTATTTCTGATAACCATCCTGAGTCAGGTTTAAGTTCAGACTGGAGTTGGCCTCTATCTATGTTCTTTTGGGGGAGCCTGTGCCACTAACTACCTTCAAAAGAAGGCTGTTTTCCCCTAATCTCCATCACTACCAGGTTCCAACACCTCCTATAGCATCTCCCTGTGGTCCATGCTCCCTGCCCCACACATGCACACAACTTCTCCTGTCATTTGTACAAAGCTCTGTTCGTTTTCATATAGGAGACATGGAATAGGATCATGGTGAGGCATCAGAATGTGGTGTCAGGTGCCTGGGCAGTATGGTAGCCAAGCCTCACTTCCCTCTTCATCAATGAGGGATGAATGCTAGGATGTTGTAAGGATCAAGTCAGTCTTGTTAAGTGCAAAACATAATGCCTGGCACTTAGCTGGCACCTGAGAAATGCCAGCTACTATTGTGATCACTTCTTCCCTGTCTTGCTCTGTAGGACAAGCCCTAACCAGTCTTCGAGACCTTGCCCATGTGTCATTTCTTGCAGGAAGCATGTGTTCACTCTTCCACTTGCTGGCAATCCTTTACCACTTGGACTTTTCTTTGGGTGTTATTTTGTGTATCCCTTGGCTCTGTGTCCTAAAGGGCATGCAGGCTCAGCCTCTGTTGTAGTTACCTTCATGTTGCTGGGACAGAACATCTGACCAAAAGCAGCTGATGAGAGGAGAGGGTATATTTTAGTTGACAGTTTTGAAGGAAGCCTCATAATGGCAGGGAAAGGATGGTGAGCAGAGGCTGGACATCACTTCTTGCCTCAACAGCTATGCAAAGCAGCAAAAGAGTAAGCTGAACTCTGGAAAGGGGGGAGCTGGGCTGTAACACCCCAGAGTCAGCACCTAGCAACACACCTCCTCCTGCAAGGCTCCACCCCCCAAATTGTCACAGCTGGGTACAAAGCATTAAAACATGAGTTTATGGGGGACATCTCATCCAAACCACCACAGTCCCCTTTAGTTTTCTCTCTTACTCTGCAATGCTTCTCAAACTTGCCCGATGATACAAATTGTCTCAGATACTAATAGATCCTGCTGGTTCCTAGATTCTACTCCAAACCAAGGGACAGGGCCTACAAATATGCATTTTACCCAGCATCCCAGGTGATTCCTATTGTCAAACTTGTTTGGGATTCTAGGGGCCTACAGCAAAGCCTGGTACAAGATACTGATACGTGTCAATGTGAGCAGAGCATGTGGGGTTGGTTTTTTTTTTTTTTTTTGCCTCTATTTTTCTCTACTCAAAAGTAGAAAAACAAAGCACAAAGTACACATAACTATTGACTGCAACATAGCAAATCACTGTGAAGAGTGATTTGGCTCACAGTTCCTGAGAGCCAGGGGTCTCAGAAGGGTTAAGCTAAGCCCAAGATCTGTCCTGAGATTGGATTTGGGCTGTCAGGGCTGTACTCTCATCTGAATGTTTAACAGAGAGAGAAAGCTGGTCAGACTCACTCCCATGCCGGCTGTTGGGGCTGATTTCCTAGGTTGTTGCAAGAGGCTTCAGTTACCCACCTACCCACCATGTGGGCCCAGGTATGAATGCTCCAGTGACCTCCCAGCATGGCAGGTCATCTCCCCCACTTCTGCAGTTTGCTGTTCATCACAAACAAACCACAGGACAGGGTGGAAGAAGAACCACCCCAAGTGTGTGAACCCCAAGAGATGAGTCTCATGAGGATTCACACCAGGAAGAACTCTGCTTTTCTTTTTTCCTTCAAAATCCCAGCAGGAACTGGTGGTTGAGGCTAACAGTGAGGTTAGCACAGTGAAACTGTATCTGACCTTAGCCTGGAGAGGCTGTGGCTAACTTCTGGATAAGTGGACATCCAAGAAAATATAGTGGGGTGACTTATGGATGCCCTTGGGAACAGTGAAATACAGAGAGCAGACACTACCCGATGGGCTCTGTGTACTGTAAGTTCTGTGGGGGCTATTTTGATGGGCCTGGGTACTCACATGTCACTTTCCACCACATAGCCGACATCCAGCCTCTTCATGGGCCCATGAAGAGCCTTTTTTTAATTAGACACAGTTAAAGGCATTGCCTTGACTTCAAGCAAAATTTTTCTTAATGTAAGAACAGGAAGGGAATTAAAAAGAGCCCGAAACTCCACCAATGATTTCCATCGTTTCAAATTTAATGCCATAAGGATACTAACAACCTGGAGATTTTGTCTGTGATCAGAGCCCATGGCCATAAGGGGCAAAGGTGAGGCGCCTCCACTCAGCCAGCTTACAAAAAAGATTGGGGAGTGGGGAAATTTGCCCTTCAAGGTCGGGTGGAAGGGTCCTGCCAAACAGGAATCAAAGAATCAGGAAGCATTTTCCCTGGAAATGCCAGCCACTCCTAAGCAATGTCTTTTGGATGCTTGGGGTTGGTTTGTCTTTCCTACTCCACTTGCAAGAATCACCCCAGCCCTTTGAATTCTCATTTCCTCATTTTATCCCATAATTATATCTGTTGCATTCCCTTGAATTTAGATGGAAGTTTTTAACATCTTATGACTTTTTTTTTCAGCCATTGGCTTTCCTGTGATATTCCTGTGAATACCACATAGAGTTGGCTCCTGGAGGGCCCATTTGGTGAGCTCTCTTCATTGAGAAAGCAGCTAGCAGACAACCAAGGGGAAAGCTACTCACTCAAGTGCCAGAGCCGCTGCTTTTAGAGCGCATATTCCAGTCCTAGAGGAGAGCCAGCCTGGCCCTCTGTCGTCTTCTCGGAGGACACGCTCACAATGCACAGCTCCCTGTTCTATTTGCCCTCTCTCCATGGAGCTTGGCTCCAGGATCCAGCCACAATTCCTCCTGTCTGGCACATTTACTAAATCAGCTCCTTTTCTGCTTTTAGCAGATTTGTTCCCAGCACACCCGCATCTAGAGCTGGCTCAAAACTCATCCTGCCTTCAGTTCCAACTGCCTCTCCAGTGCGTGAGCCAGCCATGCCTGAGCAGCTTCCCAAAGCCCACTCAGCAGGTTGTGTAGACTATGCTCTGCCCTTCCTCTCCACTCCCTAAATCCCCCCAAGGGATACAAGGGAAGATGCAGATGGCTGCAGAGACACCACCCCTGTACAGAAGCCCAAACATTGCAAAACTGTTGACACTTTCATTAATCTCACTGGCTTAATACTGTTCCAAATGCTAAAGAGAGGTTTTGAAAGCTGGAGAAATTATCCATCCATTTATTTGGAAGAACAAGCAGAAAAGAACAAATAAGAACTCTGGAAAAGTTCAACAAGAAGAAACTTCCCTTGGTAATGTCAGGATATTATGAAGGTTTAAACAACAAGGAGATCATGAGCTTGAACACAGGCCTCACCTGATATGAGCTGAGCATATGCCTGGATACATGGAGTGTGATGCCTCCACAATAGTCACCATTTTGGAATAACTTTTCACGTGGGGATAGTGGAAGAAAAGGGGAAGAGAGGGAATGACCCCTTGCAAGGTATGCAACTTTCCTGGCTTAGTCCCCTAAAACTATTCAATCAGATAGTTCACACATGGACTTTCTTCAGACAAAAAATGATAAAGAACTATTCCTATATAACCCTAAAAAGGCTTTAAAAATGTTGGGGAAAATCCAGTATCATTCAAAATTGGGATGCTATAGTTTTCTAGGGCTACTGTAGAAACTTTCATAAAGAATAGAAATCTATTCTCTGTTAATTCTGGAGGCTAACATCAAGAAGGAAAATATCATTAGCAATGTTGTAGTCAACCTTCTCATTGCTGCACAGAAAAGAACCCAAGTAAAGCAGATTTTTGGAGGAATGGGTTGTTTTGTTTTGTTTTGTTTTGGCTTACAGACTTGAGGGGACTCCATGGAGGAGACTCCATGATGGCAGGGGAAACAATGGCATGAGTAGAGGGTGGACGTCACCTCTGCCACAGCACTGTAAACAGTGGCAGGAAGGTGTGCCAAACACTGGCAAGGGGAAGCTGGCTATAACCCTCATCCCCAACAACAACCGTCCTCAACAACGCACCTCCAACAAGGTTCCAATTCCAAAACTGCCATCAGCTGGGGATCAAGCATTCAGAAGACATACATTTGTGGGGGACATCTGAATCAAACCATCACAAGAGGCATTCTCCCTTGAGACTCAGGTAGACTCCCTACCCAGCCTTGACATTTGTCGTGGTGAAACTTCACAGCTTGCAGTCTGCCTCTGTGGTCAAGTAGCCTTCTCCTTCATGTCTCTGCCATGTGTCTTCCCTGGTGACATGAGTCATGTTGGATTAGGATCTACTCAAATAGCCTCCTTTCACTCAGTTTCCACATAAGCTTATGTTCCTAGGTACTGGCTTGGAATTTTAATACATCTGGGAGAGTACAATTTAACCTGTAAAAAGTATGCTATGATACTTGCACATATGAGAACATAACATGACTGTCAAAAGTTGGGTTGTGAAGGGAGTCTAGAGCTGTTTGAAATCAGGATACTGTGGCTAGACTTTGTGGTGGTGACGGTGGAGGGCGTGACTAAAGGGAGCTGTGACAGCCTTTGGCATACTAGTCATCTCTCCTTCTTGGATCTGGTAGCTGGTGAGCTGAGATCTTTAGTTGGTAACAATTTATCCAGCTGTGCACTTGTGAATTTGCACTTGTCTGAGAGTACAGTATATTTTAATGGAAATTTAACGAGGTTATAATGCTGTAAAGTAGCTCTATTGATTTGTATAAAAGATAGTCATGACATGTTACTGAAAGGAAAACAGAAGGTTGTAACTTGACTCCAGTTGGAGGGGAAATACATGCTGAGTGTATCCATAGAAAGAAACATCTGGAGGGACAAAAGCAGCTCTGCCCAGAGGGGAGAGAAATTGCTAGTGTTTTTCCTTCAATTATCTGCATTTCCTGGTCCTTAAATTACATATAAATATACATATTCCTTGTTTATTGCTGTAAGTTTCATAAATGAGAAGAAAGGTAAGGTGATCAGAAACAACTAATAGGAGATTCAGCTTTAGGAAAAATTATATCCCAAAATGCAGTATGGAAGGAATTTTAAAAAGTTAAATGACAAAAACTAAAGATTATAAAGAACATTGATAACTATTTATTTGACTTTCAGAGTGGTAATGGCTCTACTGAGCCAAAAAGATTTTTTTCTGCATTAAAATGTAAATATTTCAAAGTCAGAAAAATCATGAACAAAAGTAAAAATAAATGTCAAACAAGGAAAAATATTTAAGAAAAACATAGCAAACAAAAAGTCAAGATCCTTATTATATGAAATGCAGTTACATTGTAAGAAAGAAAGTACTGGGGCTGGAGAGATGGCTCAGCAATTAAGGCACTTGCCTCCAGTGCCTAAGGCCCCAAGTTCAATTCCCCAGTACCCACATAAGCCAGACCCACAAGGTGGTGGCCCTGATGTGCTCTCTCTCTCTCTCTCTCTCTCTCTCTCTCTCTCTCTCTCTCTCCTTAATAAATAGAAAATAAAAATAAAAAATAATCCTTAAAAAAAAAGAGAAAGAAAGTACTAGTACCCCAAGCTAGCCTTGAACTCCTGATCCTCCTGCCTCTGCCTCTTCAGCAATATCCTACCAGAGTGGGCCACCACAACCGGCCCTTCCTAAGAGCCAACTTTTGCTTTCAGACATTGAGTCTTTAAAACTGTGAAGGAATAAATTTCTGTTCTTTTAAGCTATCTAGCTCATGGGTCTTTGTTATATATTCATAGGAAACCAATACATTCGGATTCTTAAAATTCTCTCATTTTATCTGTGTGGCATTGTGTGACATGTTTAATCCTAAAGATGTATTTCTTCTTATCTTTAGACATGTTTTCCTACTGTTTCTTCAAGTCATTTCTTCCCTCCATTCGCTCTGGTCTCTCCTGCATCACAATGAGTCCTGCAGAAACCTTGTCAGCATTGCAGTGACTCTGGATCACCCCATGTTCATGATCAGGAAAAAGGCTCATAACGGATGCTGAGATTACCACATGACCTTGGAAGGATCCTGGGCATTCCTCTTGAGATCTTTCCTGCCTCACGCTTTTGTTTATTCTGAACAAGATTTCTCAAGGCCTGTGGACCTGTCTGTGTGTCTGTTCACGTGCTGACTTCCTCTGTCCTAGATTTTCTATCATCCATCTTATTCAATCTACTATCACACTTCTAGAATATTCCCCATTTTTTTACTTACTATTAAAAATCATTGTCATCCTATAAATTCATTCTTTATAGATGTTTTCTTTGTATTGGTTCAGTAGAATGGCTGTGTGTGTGTTCAACTCCATGCCTGTGTATCATTCTCTGATGACTTTTGCCTGTTTTTTCCCTAATTTTTTTGTAATAAACATTTATACCATGTTGGTAAAAAAAAAAAAAAGAAAGAAAAAGAAAATACTAGTACCGTAAAAATACAGGCAAACATCTATATAAATCAGAGAAAAAACAAAATGCATACAATAAAAGTACATTTTTAAATGCTTGTCCTTACCAGTAACCAAAAATATTCATCTGAAAACCATAAGAAGCCAGATGTGGTGGTACATGTTGCTGATCCCAGCCATTAGACATCTGAGGAAGGAGGATCACCACTAATTTGAAGTCAGCTTGGGCTTTACAGTGAGATCCAGGCTACCCTGACGCAGGGAGATGCTGTCTCAAAAAACAAATCATGGGCTGGAAAGATTGCTCAGTGGTTAAGGCACTTTCCTGTAAAGCCTAACAACCTGGGCTCAATTCTCCAGATGCAAAGTGGCACATGCATCTGGAGTTTGTTTACAGTGGCTAGAGGCCCTGGTACGTTCTCTCTCTCTCTCTCTCTCTCTCTCTCTCTCTCTCTCTCTCTCTCTCTCTCTCTCTCTCTCTCTCTCTCTCTCTCTCTCTCTCCTTGCAAAGAAATAAATTTTAAAAAATTTAAAAACCAAACAAGGAGCTGGAGAGATGATGGGTCACCTGTTAGAGGTTCTTGCTTGCAAAGCTTTCCAGCCTGAGTTGATTCCTCAACATCCACATAAAAGCAGACACAAAGTAGCACAAGTATCTGTGTATCTGTGATCCCATTGTGCCTACAAGCAGAAAATCCAAAGCTGAAAGCCAGGCACAGGCCAGACTCATTTGAACAGCAAAAGACCCTGTCTCACAGAAAATGGAGCACTAATACCTCAAGGTTGTTCTCTGACCACATACCCTCTGTGGCACATGTCCATACACACACACACACACACACACACACAGCACAGAGAGAGAGAGAGAGAGAGAGAGAGAGAGAGAGAGAGAGAGAGAGAGAGAGAGATTTTTAAACAAGATTAACAACCAGTATCCAATTATCTATAATATATATTAAGTATCAAATTAGCCAAAAACATAAACTGCAAAAATGGAAAGTAGATTAGTAGCTTAGTATCAGAACTTAAATGAACACTAACTCTGGAGGCTTGAACTTCCTGGATTCTGTCTCTTCTGCTCTGCCCAGAGTGGCTCTGTAATAAGTATAGGCTGGCTTGATTGATTCCACACAGCCTTGTCTCCTCCCTTGATTTTCAGTCTGTCTGACATTTGTTTCAGCTGCTGCCAGTAGCCAAACAGCCAGAGAGAATGACATCATTCAAAGACAAGTCAATCGTCCCAGCTCTGTGGTGACCAACCTGCACTAGAGGAGGAATTCAAATTACACCCAGGAAATTTTAGCTTAAAATGTGGAATTAATCTTTTATATGGGTTATTGAATAAGTTATAAAATTTTCTTGAGTGTAATTTTGAAGTCCATAGGTAGTGTGTGTGCACATGTGTGTGCATGTGTGTGTGTGTGTGTGTGGGTAATGTGAATGGGAAAGCCAAGCAACACATTTGTAAAACTTCTTTTTTAAAATTTATTTTTATTTCTTTATTTGCAAGCAGAGAGAGAAGAGAGGCAGAGGGAGAGAGAGAGAGAGAGAGAGAGAGAGAGAGAGAGAGAGAGAGAGACTGCATGCACTAGGGCCTCCAGCTGTTGCAAAGGAACTCCAGATGCATGCACCACTTTGTACATCTGGCTTTATGTGGGTGCTAGGAAATCAAATCTGGGTCCTTAGGCTTTGCAGGGAAGTAAGTACCTTAACTGCTGAGCCATCTCTCCATCCCTGTAAAACTTCTTTTTTTTAATCTTAAATATATATTTATTGTCCATAATGTGTTACATTATTCAGTGGGCAAACAATGAGTTGTTCTCCCCAATGCCCCACCTCCCCATCCCCAATCAGCTGGATATCCTCCTCCGTGGGCCCTCTGGATCAGTCCTTGTGGCAGGGGACCCTGGATAGCCTAGTACTCAGCCTGGTCCTCCTGGCCCAAGTGTGTTGTTACTGAAGGGTGCCATGCCTCTGGATAGTCTCCCCCACCACGGCTCTTACAATCTTTCCACCTCCTCTTCTGCATAGTTTCCTGAGTCTTGGTGGATGAGTATTAAGGCTGCTTTAAGGTTGTGAGTTTAGGGGTCTTTGTGTCGAAGATCATTGGTTTCTGTCTCACTGGCTTATCCTGTGTAGGTTGACTTTCTGTGGCTGTGGGTCCCTTGTTCCTCCCATCATTCTCTGCGGGGTTCCATATGGATCCTCTCACAGTATGACTGTGGTGGCTACTCTCTTGCCAGAATCTCAGGTAATGGCCTACGATCGGTTGTTAGGGTTAGGTGGGCCCCAGCTCTCTTGCTGCATCCTGAAAAATACAAGCACAATCTCCTTCGGAGAGTGTGATCCGTATAGGTTAACAAATATACACATTTCTGGTTTACCTAGAGTCTATTTCTAGTAGCCTCCCCGTCAATCGTTCCCTTAGTGCATCTTGTCTTGGGATTCCAAGAGTACGGGATCCAGTGACAATCGCCCTGAATCCCAAGTTCCAGACAGAGGTCCCCCTCAATAAGTGGAAAATTGGCCGAATTAGAAAGCTGTTGATTGTCTCCCCCAGGCCCAGGCTCCTCCATTGCACAAGTGCTCCTTTCTTGGTTCGCTGTTCTCTCCCAGTAAGGGGTGTGGTCAACCCACTCATGACCCCAGATTGTGTTTCGTGTCGGTGGTCTCTGTTTACTCCAGCCTTCGTTGATCATTTTCCCCTGGCAGCCTGTGCAGTGCCTTCCAGCACTACATTAACTGCCTTCTGGGGGCTGGATATCGTTCTGGACATTGAAGGGTCTCTCGATGCTGGTCGATGGAATTCTGTGGCTTCTTCACCAACAGGGTTTTGCCTCAGTCCTAGGAAGGGCACCCAAGAGCTTTGACAGAATTCTGTCTTGTTGAAATCTCATGAGTCGCTTTGGTCAACAGCTCAATGAGGGAAGGAACCATTGGTTGGAACCGGGGGTTGTCAGGCTGATCTAAATTATTCACAGACTTAGACTCTCTCCCCTATCACTCATGGCCCCTCTTGCCAGATGACGCTCACTACTTATGCAATAGGTTACAATGAGCTCATGAGGATTATATGTTTTTGAACCTAATATGGTTTACCCTCAAACTTAAGCCATTCCCCTCCCCCATCCCTTACCCCTCATTCATAACCTTTCACTTCTTACTACTAGTCTGCATAAAGAACACGGTTATCCTGGTTAAGGACCACATATGAGGGAGAATATGTGGCGTTCCATTCTCCGTTCTTTTGAGTGTTTGCTTAGTAAGATCTGCTCAAAGTCAGACCATTTTTTCCTAAATTTCGATATGTCATTTTTCCTTTCAGCTGAGTAAAATTCCATCGTGTAAATATACCACAGTTTCGCTGTCCATTCCACCATGGATGGGCATTTGGGTTGATTCCAATACTTGGCTATTATGAATTGAGCTGCTATAAATATAGTTGTACAAAATTTTCTGCATCGAGATGTGACGTCTTGCGGGTAGATACCTAGTAGAGGGATAGCTGGGTCCATTGGTAGTTCTATGTCTATTCTGTTCAGGAGCCTCCACACTGCTTTCCATAGTGGTTGAACAAGTTTGCAATCCCACCAGCAGTGAATGAGGTTTCCTTTTTCCCCGCATCCTCGCCAGCAACGATTGTTGTTGGTTTTCTTTATTATTGCCATTCTGACCTGGGTAAGGTGGTATCTCATTGTGGTTTTGATTTGCATTTCCCTGATGCTTAGGGATGCCGAGCACTTTCCCAGGTGAGAAAAGGACATTTGTGTTTCCTCTTGTGTGAATTCTCTGTTGAGATCAGTGCCCCATTTTGTGAGGGAGCAATTTGTGTTTTTGCTATTAATTTTTTTTGAGTTCTCTGTAGATTCTAGAAATCAGACCTCTGTCTGTGTTGTAGCTGGCGAAAATCATCTCCCAAATTGAAAGGGATCTATTGACTCTGAGAATGGTGTTTTTGTCTGTACAGAAGCTTTTGAGCCTGATCAGGTCCCATTGGTTAAGTGACTGTTGCACTTCCTGGGCTACTGGAGATTTGCTCAGGAAGTTGTTCCCTACTCGTATCTCATGTAAGATTCCTCCAACTTTTTCTTCCAGGGTGTTCAGGGTTATAGGCTTAATATTGAGGTCTTTGATCCATTTGGATTTTATCTGTGTGCATGGTGAAAAGAATGGGTCTAATTTCATTTTTTTTGCATGTGTTTATCCAGTTTGTCCAGCACCATTTGTTGAAGATGCTATCTTTGGCCCAGCATACATTGTTGGCACCCTTGTCGAAAACTAAGAAGCTGAAATTATTTGCATTAAAGGCTGGGTCTTCGAGTCTATTCCACCGGTCAGACTGTCTGTTTTTCTGCCAATACCATGCTGTTTTAGTTACTATGGCTTTGTATTTATGTTTTAAAGTCAGGTATGGAGATACCTCCTGCATAATTTTTTCTGTTCAGAATAGTTTTAGCTATTCAAGGTCTCTTACCCTTCCAAATAAATTTTGAGATTATTTTTTCAATGTCTGTGAAGAAGGAGGTTGGTATTTTTATTGGTATTGAGTTGAATCTGAAGATTGCTTTTGGCAGGATTGCCATTTTTACTATATTGATTCTCCCTAACCATGAGCATGGAATGTCTTTCCATCTCGTCACATCCTCCTCTATTTCCCTCTTGAGTGTTTCAATATTTTCCTTATATAAGTCTTTCACTACCTTGGTTAGTGATATTTCCAAGTATTTAATTTTATTTGAGGATATAGAGAACGGGACAGTTTCTCTGATGTCTTTTTCCGAATGCTTGCGTTCTGTATATAGAAAGGCTACTGATTTTTGTGTGTTAATTTTGTATCCTGCCACTCTGCTGAAGGCATTGATCACCTTCAGGAGATTACTAACACTCTTCTTTGGATCTGATATATATAAGATCATGTCATCTGCAAAGAGGGATAGTTTGACTTCTTCCTCTCCGATTTGTATCCCTTTTATGGTGTTCTCTTGTCTTATAGCTTGGGCTAGAACTTCAAGCACTATGTTAAATAGCAGTGGTGAGAGTGGACATCCCTGTCTTGTT
>PVHP010015076.1:0-16186 GCA_004024765.1 Zapus hudsonius
TCTGCCACAGCACTGCAAACAGCGGCAGGAAGGTGTGCCAAACTCTGGCAAGGGGAAGCTGGCTTATAACCCCATAAGCCCGCCCCTGACAACACAGCTCCATCGAGGTTGTAAAACCCAAACTGCCATCAGCTGAGGATCGATCTATCAGAACACATTCAATTGTTTGTGGGGGACACCTGGATCAAACCATGACACCACACATACCACACAAACCACACACACCACACACACCACGCACACACACACTCACACACACAACACACACACACCACACCACAACACACAACACACACACACCACACCACACACCACACACCACACACCACACACACAAACACACCACATACCACACACTACAGCACACACCACACCACAAACACACCATACACACACTGACATACACTGTCATACTCTCTCTCTCTCCCTCCCTCTCTCTCTCTCTCTCTCTCTCTCTCTCTCTCTCTCACACACACACACACACACACACACACACATAAACACATTCTTAGCCCAGTTACTGCTTCTTTAAATGTCACTTTTATTTCTCCAATGGACTGCTTAGGAAGTTAATAATTGCAACACAATACTATGCTTTCTGTGCCCTCTATCTCTATTAAAAAGTAATTAAGACAGAGGTAATGTTTTGATAATTTCTACCTAGTTTTTACCTTTTCTCCAGAATTATTCAATTCTATTCATAATCAAAGTCTAAGGAAGATCAAGAAAAGTAAGGTTTAACTAGTACTTAATATGGAGGAAACACTAGTATGTGAATCACAAGGATTTTTTTTTTTTTTTGTAGCAAATGCGTTTGGTCACTACAAAAAAAAAAAGGATTCTTTTTTACCCTTCTATTAAAAGATTCAAGATTTAATAGTTTTCAGAGCAATATACAAAAAAAGAAATTCAGTAATTGCCAACAAGCTATTTTAATTATAAACCAAAAATCATGAAAATTTTCTTCTTTTTAGATGCTCTTTATTTAGTAATTCTCTATGACAGGCTTTCATAAGTGGTATTGCCTGGCTGTTCCACTTTGACTATGAGAAAGCATTTGTAAACATTTGTTAAGCAACACTGATTACCTTGCTAAAGGCAATAATTGCTTATAAATAGTTACAATATGCATTATAATAATCTGCATCCCTTAAGCTTTATTGTATACTCTTCAAAATCTTTTTATATTTTTATTTATTCATTTTCAAGCAGAGAGAGAGAGAGAGAGAGAGAGAGAGAGAGAGAGAGAGAGAACCAAGGCTACCACCTTGTGGGTCTGGCTTATGTGGGTCCTGGGGAATTGAACCCAGGGCCTTAGGCACTGGAGGCAAATGCCTTAACCACTGAGCCATCTCTCCAGCCCCACTCTTCAAGATCTTACCCAGTTAATCCTCACTATATCATTACAAGAAAAATGCTCATCTTCCTTATAGGGAACTGGCCTTGGAAAGAGACACAAGATGCCAAAAGTATTTAAGTATTAAATTTAGAAGCTAGAATCTGAATTCAGATAATCTGCCCCCTAACTTTATATAAGGGCCTACTGAAAAAGAACAAGGTTCTACAAAACTAATATTTCTCTTTCATTTAGGTTCATTCATGCTCTCCTACTGGGAAGATGTCAAAAATATGGGGAAATCAAACCAACTTCATTCAAACTTAGATGACATCTCTGACAATTTGGTCATTTTAATAGGATAAAAATGTTCCTAGCAATTGTAGCTGTCTCTGGCTTCTTAGAATTGCAAGTACTGGACAGACACTCAGTGAGTATTTGTGTACTTGAAAGGATGCTGCACTCCTTACAACAGACAGTAGCTGCCAGAACCATTGTGTTCTTGTATTAGATTATAACCATGTGTAGTCCTATTTATAATCTGTGCAGCCTTTAGCAGGCTTAATCCTTTTGCGATCCTCACACTAGCTGAATAAATGTAAGCATATTCAGAGATGATGCGCTTTCCTAATCTTTCTCACACGGTCCTAGAATTACATTAACAGCATTTAATTGACTAAATTTGACAACAGTCTCTTAGGCATTAAAAGCAATGGAAAAACAAAGAATGTCTAAAAGTTGAAAATATTAATGAAATATGAGAACTTAAGTCTCCTTAATGAGCAGCACAATGTACATGTGTTACCTGTGTATATGTGTGTTGCTAGATAAACATAGGAAATTTAGACAGTCTGATTTAGACACTGCCCCACAGTCTTTTTCAATCCATTGGAAGTGAGCCTTAAATATCAATACGTTTTTCACCATCGTTTTGCTGTCACACTGTGGAGTTTGGTAGTGAAAGATATTATTATACCAATGAAGAAGACTGAAGGAATCAGCCTGGAAGCTTTATGTACGTCCTATTTTTTTTTCTTTTCAAACTTTAAATCAACCTGTCTAGTATATATTCTCAGTGGCATACCTATTTGTGTTTGTTCTTTGTGGCTGTCCATTCAAGCATGACAATTCCATTTTGAGTCATTTTGGAATCCCTAGCTTTATGGTGTGACAGATGGAGATTATAAGGAAAGCAAGTGTCTAGTTAATGATAGTTTGTTTTTGTCTTTTTTGTCATTCTCTGAGTCTCCTATTGTTTTGCATCTTTGAACCTTTGCTTTCTGAAGAGCAATTGAACACATCCACAAATATTAAAGGAAGAGTGCAACGTGGTCTTCTCAGATGGTTACCAGTATCTTAAGTAGCTTGACTTCAGTTGCTTCATCAATAACCTATGGGAGGAAGTAATGGGGATAATCATGACACAGAGCACATCCACATCTTATTCCATGTGCCCTTATGTGGTGGCCTGCCTTTAGCTTGTTTTAATCCAGAGTTTCACTTGTGAGGTTATTCTGGATGTACCCCATGCTGGGAACTGATCAGGGATGGGGAGGGGGGGAATTGGGGAATTCGGGATAACAACGCATGGTTTGCCCACTAAATAATGTAACTCATTATGGACAATAAATATATATTTAAAAAAAAATTCAAGGAGAAGCATGGTTGAAAACGTCCTAAAAGTTGTTATGGCAAGAATTAAAAATAAACAAATTCATTCATTCCTTCTTTGTATGCCACTTATATTTCTTCTCCTATATCTATTAGAAATGTATTTGTTTCTTGTTATAGGAAAACCTTATAGTATGGCAACTGATTTAGGATAACTGTGTAGCTCAGAAATGAACAGAGCATGGTAAAAATATTTTTACTAGACTATTGAAAAAGAAAGAGAAAGAAAGAAAGAAAGAAAGAGGAAGGAAGGAAGGGAGGAAAGAAGGAAGGAAGGAAGGAAGGAAGGAAGGAAGGAAGGAAGGAAGGAAGGAAGGAAGGAAGGAAACCTGTGCCTCACATGCTGTCACCAATGGGGAAATAAGATGAACTCATCCTGTCCCAATGTACTAGGTCACAGCTAATAATGAAGATACTAGTTAAAGTTGTCTGTGAGGTGCCAGCCTGCAGTGATTCTGAATGGATTTTCCATAAATTCAAGAAAATATCCTTTAAGACTCTCATTTAAAATGCACATCATAGCTAATTAAGAACAATATAGCTCAAACGAATACATCATTTCACAACTATTGTGGTAAGACTAGACTATCCTGAATGGAGAAGATAAAAATCTGAAGTTTTATTTCCTATCCTTAGCTCTTCCAATATCTAAAGGATTTTCTGGGAAAGGAGCACATACTTTACTTACAGCATTACTGATTAGCATGACAAAAGAAAGCATAAGACAGTTTTCATGTACTGGGTAGCAATTATCTTACATTTTTATATCTTTATATTTTTTTTAAAAAAAACATAGTTAAAGTGCCATGTGTGAGAGAAAAATAAAAATTGTTTTCTGTCAAAAGAAAGATTGCCCCTGAAACTGGGAGTGGGGGTCTGGTTAACATTAAAAGATTGCACAAAGTTAAAGATGACAATCACTTTTGAGAAAGTTTTATTTTTTTAATAGAGGTTAAGTATCACATCTGTCAAGAACATTTCACATACAATTATGTGGGAAATCACAAGATTGCCTCAGTTTTTTCACATTCAAGATAGAAATCTCTAAGAACTTTATGAATCACATTTTTGACAAGTATGGATAGCTCTATTTCATTTATTTGCTTTCTTTATTTTTTTGAATAAGGGTCTTCTTCTTGCCCCAGCCTACATGGAACTTACTCTGTAGACCAGGTTGATCTGAACGCAAAGCAAGCCCAGCTCCACCTCAGCTTCCAGACTATTAGAGCTAAAAGTGTGAGAAATCATGCCCAGAATATCTGTCTTGTATAATAACTTGAAAAATTCTGAAACTAAGTTCAAAGTGACTTATAGTATCTACTTTTTTTAATGTGACAGAAACACCCCAATCAGACATATACTTCCAAAGTCATCTGTCATGAACTATTCTGAGGAATTTCTGATGTAGACATTGGGAAAATAGCTCACAAGGTAATAATACTACACAAAAGCATGAGGATCTGAGAGAGCCTGAGACAATCTGAGCTCAAATAAAACAGCAAACAAATGAGGAAGGAGAGCGAGAGACAGAGAGAGAGAGAGAACAGAAAGAAATTTCTGATTTACAATTCTGGCTCTGGATCTATGATCTTTTCTTACCCTCATCATCTTATTATAGACATGGCTTATCAATGCAGATAACTTTATTTCCAACCTAATTTCTCAGTGACAAAGCTTTGAGAAATGATTGTTTCAGGTTGCATTGGTCAATGTATATGTGAATAAATGATTAGGAAGTTAAATATAACAATATCTGAGGCAATAGTTTTGTTCTAAAATATTGCATTGCTCTATAAACCATCCCCCAAAGCACAGCTTAATTAAGACCTAAATAAACAACTGGGTTTCAACCAGAATCCAGAGAAGAGCAGCAATTTTCATTTTTAAAATGAAAAGAAATGAAATGAAGACTTAGCATACAATAATCATACACCAAGCATTGTCAGCTAATTGCCATACTTGCAATCCATAGGCTTATTTCCATATACATATATGTACTGAAGTAGCATAAAGGAAAAACTTACAATAATGACAAAATGAGACAAGCCAAAATCAACTGAAATAGAATAAATTATATAATAGAATTACATGTAAGTGAAATTTCTGAACTATTTTTTAAAATATTTAACTTTAAAGAGTACAGTGGTCTATTTCAATCATTTGATATCAATCTTGCAATTTTGTAGAAAACACAAAACTTTAACTGTAGCCTGTATTAAGATTATTTTATCATTTCTATTTTTTTTCAATGAGGGAAAAGTGAAACAACAAAACAAAATTTTAAAAAAGTGAACTCTCAATGTGTTACATTTTCAACATTAAAGGTTTGGCATATGGGTAAAATATTATTCAGAATTATCATAAAAGTTACATTTAGGATGAAAATACTATAAATAAGATTACTGTATAATAATATAGTAGAATATAACTAAATGTGAAGTATAAACTTTTTGAAGATTAATAATACAGTTTCCTTCAGTGTTTTCACTTTAGTCTTCCTTCAACCTCTCTTGGGTTGCATAATAAATACAAATGAAATTCCACAGTATTTTTGATGTAACCTAGTAAATGTCAATTATTAAGAATATAGAAAAGGTATTGTCCATTTCATGATTTCGAATTAGCATAAAGGATTTCTCTGTAACTCATTGTAAAAATCAACTTAGTTAAATCGATGAGGATTTTCCAACTCTTGTGACTAGCCCCATGCTTTCCTTGAAACCAGAGCCTTGGTTTGTTTCACACACACACACACACACACACACACACACACACACACACACACACACACACAAAACAGCTGTAAAAATAGAGCTTCTCCCCTGAGCACGTGACATATTTGGAACATCTTCAGTTCTCATTGCTGTCAATGCCTCAATCAGCACATTAATCTCACCCTCAGCATTTTACAACTTGGAGACAGATATAGTAACAAACGTTTTCTTGTAAGAAACATTTAGCAATTAGCCATAAAAAAATGTCTTTTGAAAATAAGTTGCTGAATTTAAATAACACATTTCTCCAGAGTCAAATTATATGCTTCAATTGAAAACCTATGCATATATCCTATCTATGCAACTATGTATATAACTCACTAATACTGAAGTATATATAGATTCTCAGCAAAATATGATATCACAGTATATGGCTAGTTTGTCATTGCACATTACTTTTATTCATCCAAATATAATAGTTACTTAAATGTTACTTATTCAAATATATAAATGAAGTGAAGTAAACGTATTATATTTTAAATTGTAACAAAGTATGAGTTGTGAAACTATCATTTAAGTTAAAATACTAAAGCGTAGAATAAACATTTATCTCGGGCTTATAATTTTCTTTTTATTTCACTGCTTAGCTTCAAAACTTTTCCATAAGATTGCCACACTGTAATGTCACAGGACACCATTGTATGAACCATTTTCTCTATGTAAGAGACTTTGAAAAACAGCTGTTTCTCTGGTTAGCCATACCTTTACAACTATTACTTTATTACTGAAATTTTACTGTCATTTGCAATCTATAAGAACTTAAAATAAATATATAAATAAAAATAAAACTGCTTGACATATCATAATGACACAAAGTCTTGAAATGTTATATTTTATTTTCTAATATAATTGGACACAGTTTTCCCATTAAGTCTCAAAATCAATAGAGCCAAAATGAAAGTTGTAAAGATCTCATTAAAAAGACTAATTATTTAGAGTTTTGTTGTAGCTATACAAGTAAATACAAATGAATATTGCTGATTGAATTAGCAAAAACAGCCCATAAAATAGTTATGCTTTTGTTATTTTAGTAAGTGGGATGGAAATTTTATAGTAATATATTGACTACTATTTTTTTTTTGCTTGCAAGCCTTTTATTCATATAATACTAACTTATAACAATCAGAGTAATTCCTATTTTCATAGCCCAAACACAGAGAATGTTTTAAATTTAAAAATTAGATGCTGTTTGCCCATCATAGTAGACACCCCAATAAAATGTTTGGGGAAATAAATGATTTAAATAGTTTTAAATTTAAAAATTAGATGCTGTTTGCCCATCATAGTAGACACCCCAATAAAATGTTTGGGGAAATAAATGATTTAAATAGGAGGTTGGGGAGTTTTACATCCAAAGTTCCCATCATTTTACCCCAGTGTCAAGATGATGAAATTGAGTTTACTCCGACCCAAAGTTAAGTGCCTACTAGGATGATAGTTGACTGAGTGTAAGTATGTCAATATTTTTCATCAAGATTCCAATAAGCTAACAATCCACAGGATCTAGTTTCTTTAAAGTTGAGAGACTGGCAATGACTTCTCATATTGGAAAAATAGTATTACCTGTACACATGGTAACTAAAGACCCACTGTGTGAAAAAGAAAAAAAAAACTTAAACTTTGTTAAATATAAGAACAAGTACCCAATTTCTATTAATATTCATTTATCTTGTCCAGAAATGAACTACTTAGTACCATCTATGTGTGGAAAGTACACCATGGACATAGATAATAACTCTTGAATTTAGAAATACTATTATTCAAGGATGATATACAGGTGTAATTGGAAAAAAATCTTATATTAATTTCATGAAGAAAGCTGCATTCCATTATTCAAAATATAATTACAGAAGCTGTTTCATTTACTAATATATAGGAATTCAGCAATATTGATTTCATCAGCATTTTGTGACGAATATTGTGCATTCTGGTTCACTGAGAAAGTTATTTTGACATGTGATTAAGCAATGAGCCATTTTTATACATACTAAGAGATTGCATCCCAAGAGAATAAACAAAACATCTCACATGCCTGTGGTTTACTACAGGAAGCAGGAAATATTCCAAACTGTGAAGCAACATACAGTTTTAGTAACTACCCATGTATCCTACCACACAGCCTTGACAACAGGGAAGTTGAGAAAATTTAATTTTCCACAGAATGAATGATTATCTTTTACTAAGCAAAATATCGACCAAAGTATTGAAAGCTAGAGCTAGAATTTTGAAACACACACACACACACACACACACACACACACACACACACACACACACAGGCACACACACTTCAAAAGACGTAATGACATAGTTGGCCCAATTTACTTTCGTATTAACATTCACACAAGACAGACAGCAAAAAACAATCTTTGTCATTGAACTGAACTGGTACTTTTGAAGTGCCTTTCACAATTACCTGCTTCCTGTCACCACTTCAAGCCAAAATCAACCCAAGAACCAACTGTGAAACTATATCTTCTCCTCTTGACCTCTCTGATTTTTCCTTCTGACTTTACTTTCCAATTCACCATATCATAGGCTTTGATCTCTGAATGGTTTCTGCTTAAACTCCAAGTCCCCAAAGTCTTGTAAAATCTATGAAGACTTGAGAGAAACCCCAAGGCTCTCCCAAACCTCTTTCCTCTTGTACCCACACAAGGTGCAGCCTTACCCTTCATCCTGACACCTTTGCTCTGGCTGGTACTTACCTGCTGCTCCGAGGAGGGCTCAGCAGACTTCACCAGGTGCTTATCCTTGTACAAAGACCAGAGACCAATATTGGGCAGGAAAATTAAAGCCACCATGAATAACAAAGTCATCTGCAGGAATCTCTTCTGTTTTCTCTTCATTGCAAATGGTAACCCGAGGAGAAAAGTTAAGCGATGGCTCCCTGGCTGTGTCTCTTGTGCGATGTCAAAGATGTCAAAGTCCTTTCCTCTCCCCCGTGTAGCACCAGAAACTGAGGGGAAGCTACAAACTTTTGTTGCGTGCCCAGCACCAATCTGCAGAATTCAGAGGGAGTTGGCCATCTGCGGAACAAACGCACAGTTACTTTTCCCCTAGAAAACTATGACGAAGACATTATCTATTGGCTTAGAAATAAATGACTCAATTGAGAAAAATCATTAAGCCTATTGACCTCCATTAAGATAAAGCAGTGGAGTAAATAAGATCATTTTATAGAATAATAAGTTATGAAAGAGGCAAAAGTATGCTAGATGCTTCAGTCAATGGAGTTACTTTTATCTTGCTCTCTGCCCCCCCCCCCAGCTCCCCAGCCAGCCCCTTAGTATGGGAAGTCTGGGTTGGAGAGGAGGAGGCGAGGAGCGAAAATTGAGTGAGAGGGAGTGGCTTGGCCTCACCAAGTGTCAGGAGGAAAAGTATCCTGTTTTCCATATTGCAAGAGCACCTTCCAGGTTTTCCCTTAACATACCCTTGGGATAACCCACCTGAACTCAAGTTCAACTCCCTCCAGAGCCAGTTTGCGAGAGGGCTCCACCGGGGGATCCGGGCGCCAGATATCCAGGGCAGAACTCCTGTTTGGATGGAGGTGCACAGACTGGAAGCTCAGAAAGTCTGATGTTCACTGGCTCCCCAGCGGGGGGCGGGCAGCGGCGGCGCAGAGCGGAGACTTGGGGACCTGGGCGCTGGGAGGCTACAGATGTCAGCGGACTCCAGCCTGGAAGTGCCAGCGCACGACGTTCTCTCTCTCTCTCTCTCTCTCTCTCTCTCTCTCTCTCTCTCTCTCTCTCTCTCTCTCTCTCTCTCTCTCTCTCTCTCTCGCTCTCTCGCTCTCTTTCCCTCTCTCTCTCCTGGGAATGAGATCCTCCACCAAGTACTTGTTCTGCCCATCAATCTTAGCCCCTTCCTCCCTCCGCTGACGCTCTCTCTCACGCTCCACCGTTCATGTTACCATTCTCTTCTGGCGACTTGAACGCACCCCAGAGAAGCATCACGCGCACCCACGGGGCGATATTTCAGATCTCTGCCGCGCCTCCAGGGGACCGATGGCAGGTAGCGAAAGCCAAGTGCGAGCCCCGCGCCGGCCAGGCTCTGGAAGTGGTCCAGGGCGCGCGGAGGATGAGCGCACGGAAGGCGAGGTTGCGCCGCGCTGACACCCGGGCGTCCTCTCCCGGCTGGATGTCGCCTGCCTGCCTGTCGCCCAGAGGATACTGGTGCTTACCACGTGCGGGAGCTGGGAACCTGGAAGGAAGGGTGGGATGCCAGGAGAGGGTGGGCAATGCCTTCTGGGTGCTAGATGCTTTATAAACAATCCTGGAGGCCAGGGAGGAGAGGAGGAGGGAGAAGACGCTGATGGTGGAGGGTGCCCGACCTAGCACACTAGGAGATCCTCTCTTTTCCAGGCAATCTTGGACCAGCAGGGAGGATTCCCTTCTGATCTCACCCAAAAGGCGCCAGGCCAGTGATTCCGGAGGCGAAGTCGCCCAGCGCGCGCGGGTTTAAGAATTCCTCCATGGTGCAGGTGGAAGCCTGGCGGCGGAGGCTTTGGGCGGTGGCGACCCAGTCTGGACTTATCCCACCAAGAGGGGTTCCCAGGGCTGCGTGTTCTGCCAATCAGTCCAGGTACGTAGTGGGGAGGGAGAAAAAAAAAACAATATGCCCCCACGCTACAACCGATTTTCTGGTTGCGGCTTCCCAAGGAATCCTTGGAGACCCGAGACAGCTCCGCTTTGAGTCTGCACACAGGACAAGATTTTGCTTTGCTGTGCTCACCGCTCCGCCGCCTGGCACGCCTGCACCCCGCGCTCTGGATCGCTCTGAGGGCTACCTGTCGTCACTGGCTTAGCACACTCCTCCTTAGATAGCCAGGAGCCTGGAGGTGGAGATAGCACCAGGGGCTGATGAGACTTCTACCTCCCCCTAGCAAATTGTTGTGCCAGCGCCCCAGACCCAACAGGCTGGAACCTGGGGTGGCCTCTTGGAGGAAACACTGAGTGTGCCTAGTCTAGGAAAGGGAGCTCCTTACTCAGAAAGGGAACTTAGATAAGGCAGCATGGGACCACTAAGTGCTTGGGAATTGGCCTGTATAGAGCCAAAAACAAACGATGTGGTTCCTTCTTTGTTACATCCTAGACAGTGACACCAGCATGCTTGGTTTGCATGAGACTGTGTCCTCCAGATGGGATTTTCTTTTTTCTTTTTTTTCCCTTAGCCATCTCCTTCCCTCCCTCTCTCCCTGAATATTTCCTTCCCTCCCTCCCTCCCTCTTATCTCCTCCCCTCCTTCCTTTTCTCCTCCCCTCCCCCCCCCATTCTGTTTCACTAAAGTGTCTCACTTGAGAGACACAGGGATCTAATTTAAAGAGTCATGCCTTAAACTGTCAGGTGATGCATTTAAAAAGGACTTGAACAATGGAGATTGGTCTGTGACTACATAAATAAAGCTTTATGGTATAATGCTCATTTTGTGAATGACTTGGATTTCAGATCAGTTACAAGACACATTTAATAAATGTTTGTACTAGGTCCTTCATAAAAAGTAATCTATGCATTTCACACAACTGCAAAGTATGAGATCCCTCACACAACACTCAAGGGTATGAGAATTAAGCTTTCTCATTTTCTTATCTGTAACCTAAACTAAGAATAATTTGTCAAGGAGAGATTTATTGGGATAAATGGTCTACATGTACTGGATATTCCTTCACACATGTATACACTTATTGATAATATAAATTGTAAAAAATAAACCTTAATTGTACTATGAATTAAAAAGTGAAAGTAACATTTTTAAGCAAGAGCACTATGTATATGCCTTTAAAACAAGCACAGGATCAGAAATAGACATACTGTCATTTTATCTGCAAAACTGAGGAGAACTGAGCTGTGCTTTTCAGTTGTTAACATTAGCAAATGGACATGAATACAGTACTCATTCACTGAACCTGATTAGTGATGGGGAACAATTAAGTCTTGGCCACATACATGCAAGGACTATTTTATTATATGCACTTCTGCTTTAACAGTGTAATTCCAGGTAATCTCTTTTGTAATCTACATATTTTAATTAGTTTTATTTATTTTATGCAGAGAATAACTTACTTTTTCTTTTTCTACATTTCTTCTTTTATAATTCCATATATACAAATTGACAACAGATACCAATGCCTCAAAAATAATTAATTTATTTGTCAATAAGTAATTAAATTGAACCTACAAACAGACAAAACAGTAACTCGTGATTAACTTAATTTGAAAGAATGCATATTAAATACCAATGTATAGATGGGTGAGATACTTAAAAATGAGTACTAATAGTAGTTTAATCCAAGTTTTTATAAGTTTAAAATTTGCCTCATGTCAACAGAGCTAGTATGAATTTCCATGTAAGCTCATATAATTACTGCCCTGTGTGCTAATAGCTGTGTGGACTTGTGCAAAGAAAGCAGTGCAGTTTTGAGTTATTTACACTTTGGTTAAAAAACAAGTAACTAACAGGAAAATAGAAAGGAATACCAAAACTATTTTCTACCAACCTTAAATTGATCCCACCTTAAATCTGGCTCCAACATTTGGGAAGTTAAACTGGCAACATTTTCACAATAAGGATTCTGTGCATCCTTTGGGCTTACCCAAGAGGGTCTGCTTCCTGTGACACAGAATAGGGTCTGGGCTTTGAGAAGGATGGGGAGAGGGATAATGGATGGCAGTGGCTGGTTGCTACAGAATGATCTGCAACATTCAATTTCAGACGTCATATGACACCCTTGTGTGACCTGAAGCACTTACAAGGTGAATGGGATCCCAATGGAAACACCCAAAAAGCTTCTTTTCTGACAGGGAGATATCATGACCTGTCAAATTCTCCTAAATCCTGGATTCTGTGTGGTAGCATCCTTGCATCTCAAATAGAGAATCTATCCAAAGTCAAGGACTAAATGGTTCTAGGGAAATATAATTAGCTTCTTAATGAGAGAATTTGCAATCTGGTAAATTTGATCCATGATAGATACCAAAAGACCCCCAGACAAATCAGAAAATGTAAGGAGACCTAAGCAGCTGAAGGATAATAAAAAGTAGCAAAATGAGTTTCATGTTGGGTTGAGTTGAAATATTCATTTGCTGCAAAGATGATAATGTGGCTTCTCTTGTGTTTATGAATGAGGTTTATGACCTTTAAAAAATACAACAAAAGGAAATGAACCTAACTTGAAAGAAATACACTCACTCTTAATTATTTGTAGTAACTTTTTTTTCTAATTGAGTAGTTTAAAACTCTGAATCTGCTGGGATGATGGTTTAGCAGTTAAATGCACTCGATTGCAAAGTCTGCTGGCTCTTGTTTGATTCCCCACTACACATGTAAAGCCAGATACACAAAGTGACATATGCATCAGGAGTTTGATTTTGTAGTGGCAAGAGACCCCAGTGCACCCATATTCATTCTCTCTCTCAGCCCTTAGTTTATTCACACACACACACACACACACACACACACACACACACACACACACATATTAGACATGCATATAAAACTGCCATCAGGGGCTGGAGATATTGCTTAGTGGTTAATGTGCTTACCTACAAAGCCTTATGACCTAATTTCAATTCTCCAGTGCTCACCTAAAGCCAGATTCTCAAAGTGGTGCATGCATCTGGAGTTCATTTGCAGTGGCTAGAGACCCTGGTACACCCATATTCTCTCTCTCTCTCTCTCTCTCTCTCTCTCTCTCTCTCTCTCTCTCTCTCTGTCTCTCTCTGTATATTCCTCTGCTTGTAAATAAATAATAAAATATTTTAAAATAAAAAAAAACTGTCGTCATCATGAAGGAGTTAAAATATGCATGCAATTAAATGTCTATAAATTCAAATGCTAAGAAAAGTAATAGGATTGTTTCCACTTGACCTAAATATTTTCTACTAATACAAGATCTTCCCTTCATCTAATTTCAATTCACGGTAATCTAATTTACCTCCAAATAAATATTTTTCCTCTACCAGTAAAAAAGCACAATTTTACAATATTATAATACAATTAATTAATTAATACCCATATCAAAATTCTGGACATGTAAATCACATATAATATAGACTTTGCAGATTGTTCTTTAACTCCTTTAAAGTTTAAATTATCTCTAGAGTATAAATATACCTGGTACAATGTAAACACTCTAAATAGTTATTATATTTTTATTTTAAAAAACATGACAACAAAAAAGTGTATAATGGTACATATTCAAAGATGGGATTTTTTAAAGTATTTGTGTTTATGGACAGGGAATACATAGATGTTTTGCACAGGCTATATTTTCTATTCCTATTACTTTTTCTATTAAACAATTATTTTTCATTTTCAGTATTCCTTGTAAGTATATAAACATGAAATTATTTTACATAATAAGTAAGTATATCTTGTAACCATCATTTATAGCTACACTGAATAGATTTGAACGCTAAGGGGAAATTGTGGTAACATATTCCTCAAACAAGTTGTGGGCAGTACCAATACAGGATTGATCTTAGTCATTTTTGTTCAGGTTCCATGACATTAACCTCTATACCATATTTGTTAAAATATTTTACTATTTTTGACCAAGATGTTAACTTATTCTCTATTTTGTGTTATGTTTACCTTGATGAAATATTATGGAGGAAGGGCAATAAAACAGACATTTTGATGGAAAATGTTAGTCTAGCTTTATAACCTTGAACTTCCTCTGTTCATTTTTTTTGAGTGGTAAAATGAAAGTTGTGCTGGAAGTGAAATTATCTTTTTAATTGATTAATTTGAGGTTTATACAACATATGATATAATTGTATAGCTTTAGCTTAATTATAAGGATCAAATATCAAACATTTTTCTAGGTAATATATTTGTCTCATTGAAAATATTTCACCATTTGTAAAAGTGCATTTCCTCTTTGAAAAGTTAACTGCATCCATTCATTTCAATACAAAGGGCAAATAATTTATCACAATAAAACTAGCAGAAAAAGGGTAATATTCTCCTTGAAGGAAAATACATCAATACAATATATTTTAAATGAAAAATTTAAAAAGCTACAATTAGTATAATTACTAAAACTGATAGGATATACCAGAAAGGCTCTCAATGATATATATCATGTTCTACTTACTTATTATTCATTTTTTGAGAAAGAAAATAATATAAAGTATTCCATGGCACATATTAAATATTTAATTTCTAAGATGCTCCTTCTATAATATCTATGTATAGAAAATAAGTATTTTCAACCATTCTGCACTTTAAGCACTTTAAGATATAATATATCATATTGGAAGACATTGATTTAATACTTTAAATAATCCAAGTATGGGAGTCATGAATACCGAATGCAAACTTCCTTGCCTTTATATGATGAATCACAGGAGAATGTCAAATATTAAGCCTGGTGATTTTTTAAAGGCATGAAGAAAATAAGGTAATAAAAGAGCAATAAAGAAACTCAGGAGGAGGGAAGAGTTGTATAATTTCAAGCAAAGAAAACTAGAAGTTTCATTGCATGAATATGCAATATTGAAATCAAAGTCAGTAGGATCAAGGGAATGATGCTTAGATATTTTGAAAAATGCAAACCAGGCATAATTTTGGGGAGGAAAGTATTTATTGAAGGAACAGATCCAGGGGAAGTTAAGGAAAAGGCTAGCCCCCCTTTCACAGATCCAAGCAGAGGCAGAGAGGCCCAGCACCTCCAAAGCCAGCCAGCAACTATAACACTGTAACTCACAAATAGCAGAACTGCCAGACTTGGGTTCCAGCTGCTGTTGTGCATATGTATCCCTATTATTTTGCATCCAGTTTGAAATACCTCAGGGTTAGTCCCCAGGAAGCCAGGCCAAAGTGACATCTCCTCCAGCCAGAGAGCTGGAGACAATTCACAATTATAATAAACCTTTGATTCTTTTGGGGAACATCTATTCAAAACAACCACAATGTTGGAGGAGGAGAAAGGTGATGGCCACAAGATAAAGTGGTTGGGGGCGGACATAGAGAACAGCATGAAGAAAGCTGAACTTGAACAAAACTTTTGAGAAGGGAGACTAATGGAAAGAGACAGAAGTGAGGGTAAAGTCAGGGGCTTTAATCTATTGCAGGTGAATGAGAAAGATGGGAAACTGTTGAAGGGATTGAATTGTAGACTCACATGGTGTAATTTACTTTTCTACAAAATTAATCCAGCAAAAGTTCTACAAACAAACTACAGTGGAGTAACAAAAAAGAAAAATCGGTAACAATAATCTAGAGATAATGTTGTTTTCTTACATCAGGCAAAACACCAGAGAGGAAGAAAAGGGTATTCTCAGAGTATTCTGACACTAAATGCCCCGTGATTGTTGTTGGAATGAATATGAGAAAGGACAGAAAGGAACCGGGAAACTCCAAGCTTTTGGTTGAAGCACTAACATGATTACATTTGTCATCT
>PVHP010015076.1:16286-38161 GCA_004024765.1 Zapus hudsonius
ATATATATATATATATATATATATATATATATATATATATATATATATATATATTGCCTTAGAACACTGAAAGTGATAAAATGATGTGTGTGTGTGTTTATCTATAAAAATGAACCAGCAAGAGGCCTGAAACAAAGCTTGGGAAACAGGAATGTTGCAGTTGCTTTCTAGTTGCTGACTCAAGCATCCAACCCAATCCCGTTTGTGGGAAGAAAGGGTTAATTTCAGGTTTACTTATTCCAGGGGAAGGTTCACTATGGTGGAGGAAGCTAGGTCATTTCCTCATAAATCCACAGCACAGTGAAGGAATGAAGAACCAGCACCAGGAGCATTTTGAACTACACCTCAGTTACAGACTCAAGATCCATTGGCTCCCAGCGACACACCTCCTCCAACAAGGCTTGGCCTGCTTACCTGCTAGAGACTTATGCAGGAAGCTTAAGCTTAACAGAAAGTTCCTGTGACTATGGAGAAGATGTACATTCAAACCACCATAAGGAGGAAGTGCCAAAAGTCCTTCAAATGTTTTGGTCAGCATAATGATGAAATTAGTAGGCTCAAATGAAGAAACTTTTTTTTTAAAAGAGGAGGAAGTGATATGTTTCATAAAATAAAGTTGATAAATAAAAACTATGAAATTAGAAAAATCTTCAATGTATGAAACAATTGCAAATTTCATTTATTCTACTAGGAATTAAAAGGTTCTCAGCATTAAAAGCAGTGAAACTGTTGGTTTCAATGCTAGAACTATGACCTCTACAGTAAAGCTGATAACAAAGTATTAATTAACATAATTTTGTTAAGCACTTAATGATCAAAGCAAATAATGTATTTAATTTTATGTAGTATAAGCATACTGTATTTATGTCCAAAAGCAATTATCAGAAGAACATTTAAAATTTCTGTATATTACTTTTCAAAAGAATTTTTTTCTTCTAGGGTGTGCGGGGAAACTATACAGAGGGTTTTAATCATATCATATATAAACCTTTTACATTTCTGAGGGCATTGGATTAATGTTTTGGACTCAACATGCCAATAAATTTTGTTGAAAAATGATTTTATCTAGAACCCATGCCAGTTTATCTTGCTATTATTCAAATTCAAATCCTACAAGATTTCAGATCTCGTCTATTTCTAATCCTTTTGCCTCTGGAAGTCTTGGAAGATCTTGTATCAATTTTCACAAATTTCATGCATATATTTAGTTTGCAATATATATAGCATTTAATTTGTATACTATAAAATATACATGAATATGTATATGTTTGTATGTGTGCATTCAAACAAACAAAAAAACAACTGATATCATCCCAACATGTACTTTATCACACTCACTGTGTTGAAAGTAGCGGTGCTATGATATGATGCTAATTAATATGGATGGGTAAGTGGCTAGCTTGTTAAGGAGACTATAATATATAAGGTCTAACATATTGGGAGGAAAACATATCACAATGCTGAAGAATTCACAGTATCACAGAGAAGTTTAGGGATACTGTTTTCTCAGACTGCCAAGATAAAGTATGATATATCATATTTATATCATTCAAGTACAGTGCAAAATTTTAAACCTCGCATCTACCAATCAAAAAAAAAAACAAGATGCTGTTTAGACTCCATTGTATTTGGGTTCAGCAATACCTTGAGTATGTTGGTCCAACAATCAATGATTGACAGGGAAAAGTACCAGCTTTAATGGGAACGGTGTGAGGGCAAACACGAAACAGATGTGGCCAGCGGTGTAATGAGTCTTGCTATTAATCTTACAGATGGTGTAGTGATAACAGTGTTGATGATGAAAAATGACCAAAACTAACATTCATAGCAAACACAAGAGAATAATACCAGCTTTTAGGCCATTGGATCAAGTCCACAGGATGCAGGTGAGAAAATAATCCTCTTGAATACAATTTCTAATAGAGAGTAAGTCTTGGTAGGGAGAATGCTTCACTTTAAGTCACTGTACAGCAAGAGTTTGGCTTTTATCTGATAATTCAAGTGCAATGTTAATGTCTGATGCATCTTCCATATGCGTCGACTCTACAACTGAGCTAGATCATGGGTAATTCTAGAGCAAAAGACACAAGCAAGATATGAATCCCCAACCAAAGCTATTGCATCAAAATTATCACCTGATATCTGTCGCCACTTCTATCTGATGAAGGAAGGAAGGAATGACAAATTGTTATTTTTAAACAGGGCAGTTTGTTCCATGGGTGAAGCAAAAAAGTGGGCTGCTGCTATACAATATGAGGGGTAGAGGGATTTGTAAATTCCTCCGAGAAAGGGAATTCTCTAAATGAACAGAACTCTAGATAGGGCAGTAAGTCATCCGCTTTATGTGCGATGAAACGTAGCCTGCAGAAGTTAAATGCATAGAGAGAGATATACAGATAGAAAATGACTTGCCTGTTAGAAGAATGGAGAGAAATTCTAGCTGTATTTGTGTAGTATAATAATGCCAGCCAGAGATCATCTTCTATGGAAGGAGAATCATATGAAGGTTGATATCAGCTGGAGCTATCACTGGGCATCACGGTCACTGGCATAATGGGCTAGGTGGTGGAGTATCACAAGAATGCAAGCTGTTCACGATCCTAACTAGGTGTCCACTCAGTAATGCTGAACTCACTACAATCAACCAATAAATAACAGGTTAGACTTAAACTACTTATTCTGGTTTCATTACAAACTAGACGGGGAAGTTGTTCAACTTAAGTGGAATCAATCCAAGAGACTGGTTTTCATGACCTTAGCATCTCAAGTAACACCTTTGTCTACAGGTGTTTAGCTACATGGTCTCAGACTTGCTAAGTTAAGTATCTTGTCCCCCAACACCTTATCTCATGTGACATTACATTCGATCATGAGATGCTATTTGAAGGACAGCAGAAAGTAATTCATCTTTCCTGTCAACTACAATACCAACTAAATGCTACTAGCTTGAGAGTGAAATATAATGTTTTAGATGTGTAGGTTGGGTTTCTAAAGTTAAAATATTTAAAACATATGAGTCTATAAAACAAGAGGTGAAAGTACTCAGGAATGGGTCACCTCAAGACTCCTGTTTCTTATCCTTTCATCTGTATTTTCTGTAGGTTAGAAATCCTGGTTCCAATGAGGACTGAGTGAATTCCTTCCAAGCGTACATGTAAATCCTATTAAGCTTTATACCAACACTAAGTCACTTTGTGCTTCTTGTTCTGGTAGACAAGCATCAATGAGAATGTAATCAACAGAAAGAAATCCACTGAATTCATCAGAGGTAAAATAATACTTTTGGTATCCTGGTAATTTGTGGAAATATTTCTAGAAGCTATTTTTCCTCCTAAAATTGACACTGAGGAGACAAGTCCCACAGACACAATGTGGGAAGTTGAGGTGATCAGAATGGAGGGAGTGAGCTTTAGCCTGCAGTAGGAGTGTCATGTGTTTCCTATGCCACACTAATTTTTCTCATGTAAATTACCCCTAGAAAAGTCAGAGTCACTAGCTTGTACCCTGAGGACACTGTGTGCCATACATTAACCTCACAGAAGCCATGGAGAACTGTTGTGGTGTTTGAAATAACCCACCCAGACATTATTTTGGATTAAGACTCATTTCTCCAACTGTCAGGATTTTTTTCAGGTGGGATACAACTGTATTCCTTTCCCTACATTCCCTCCCCTTCTCCTCATCTTCTCTCTGTTTCCTCCTCTTCACTGCCTTCACCCCTTTCCCCTCTCTCTCCTCTCTGAAAAGTCATCTTAAAATTACATTGAACACTATTCCATTAGATGTTAGCCTACATTTAGAAGGTGGATGTCAGAGTAGGAAGCTTCCCTGAACATTTAGACACCTCTAAAACAGAAATAGAGTTCCAGATTTGTGTATAAGATAAGCTGACATCTTCTTGCAATGATTAGACAACTAGACTTTTTACTCTGCACAATCCTCTTCCCCTATGCCTTACTGATATGATATGCCCCACAACAATCTCTAATAAACTTCCCACTTTTACCTATGATACACACCCAACTAATGTGTGTTTTCTGTACTCAAATCCTACAGTAACTATGGTATTTTCTTCAAATTACAAGCATATATAAAGTTGTATTATGAAACCACTTTGAAGACATTTTCTAAAAATGACTTAAGGACTTTTTATGGTCCCCGTTTAATTAACATTGATAACATACTTTATAGAAAGGATTACTTGGGGAGGAATAAAAACAATAGATTCAAAAGCCATAATGACTACTTTTAATGCCAAAACATTGAAATAAAATCCACTTATTATTAAGTCTATAGTAATAAAACTGAATATATTACCATTAAATCAGCAGTTGAATGATTGGCCTTTTCCCTCAAATTCATTTAGATAATCTGGAAAAATGTGAGTCAGAAAGGAACAGTTTTAATGGCAAAAATAAAAGTGTATTTCGGATTCACAGGGGCTATAAGTAACACTGAATGCTAAATAATAGTATCCTTCTCCTCTTATTTTAGGTGTGCTTTTAACTTGAGTTTTTGTAAAGCTAAGATGTACCTTGTCAAGATAATGGCTCACTGTCTGTCATTTACCTATCCTGTTACAGGGTAGACTTCAGAAAACTGACAGTTTCCATGAATAACAATCATGCCATCTAAGATGTCTCCAGAAAAGGGCAATTTATTGATGCAAAAGGGACAATAGCTGCTTACCTTTCCCCCTCGTCTGGCCTTCATGCAGGTTGGATCATACAGAAGTATACACTCACCTTGAATTGCCTTCCTCTTTGTTTCAGAGAAGATCTACCAGCCAGATGTCTAGCCCTAAGTTTTTGTGTGAATATTTTCTGTAGTATATTTTAGGTTTTACTGCTTCCACAAAAATTCCAAATATTTACTACATAACTGTATGTAAAAATATCTTAATCAAATATTTATATTATTGTCCTCATCATTTTTACATGTTATAAAGCCTATAGCCTCAGGTTTCCTAATACAGTTCTACATTAATTTAAAAGTACTCTATATAAAACTAAAGAACTATTTACAAGTAACACTCTATCCATCACATCTCCAAAGGTAAATCAATATGCCTACATACAGAATGGGAAGGGAATAAGTGATCTGTTTCTTAGAATAACTAAAGATGTGCATAAAATTCTAATGAAAAATTCATTTTTTTCTTTTAATTCTTATATTCTTACTGTGCATAAACCAATCTTTTAGAAAATATAGATGCAGCAGAAAACAGAGTTCTTTGTTTTGATGGATTTCCTCCTCTATCAAGGAAGGCAGAAAATAAATGGAAACACTATACATACAAAGAAGAAGCTCTGGAAGGGTTTGGGATGGAAGAGCAGTGATAAGGAAGCAAGATGAAAAGGAAGAAGCATAATGACCTATATATGAAAATGCCATGATATAAAAGTTATTATTTTAAACACCAATACAACTAGTATGGTAGGGGAAAAAGAACATCAGGTAACCAGGAGAGGCAAAGCCACTGGTGTTCAGAATAGAGCAAACAGGAAAGCCTCACTGACAAAAGGGCTACTGTTAAACCTTGAATGAAGAGTGATAACCAGGAACGTGATAAAGGAGGAAAACTTCCAGTCAGGCAAGGAAAAAGTACAAAAGATTCAGGCGTGGGAAAGTGCCTGATAATTTATAAAGTCATTCTATTCTATTATTTTTTCACTAGAAGACCAATATTCACCTTCTCTATAAAAACCTTAAATTTATTATTTCATTATTCTCACCTAAGTTGGAGTTGTGAAGATATAGAATTGCTGACAATTTTCTCTATTATCAAAAATAATTTATCCATAAGTGTATATTTATATGCAAGTATTATAAGTATACTTCTACATGCATATGTACATACTTGTATATGCCTTTTAAGTGTTTGCATTGTTTATATATGTATATCCACATATATTTCTATATGTAGATACCTAATCTTATAATGATGGGAAGGAAATATGATAGGAGACATAATTCAATTTTTTTTCTTTCACATTGATTATACTAGAAAAAAATTAGGGAATTTAATGATAATGCTAACAAACAGTCTATGCATCTAAAGATTATCTAACATGCCAGGTATTGCTATACATGACTTACATATATTTACAGATTTATGTTTTTTAGCAATTCTATTATCAGAGGTTGGTCAATGGGTTTGAACTACATAGCCCAGTGCTTCATACACATATTTTCACACAGCTAAAGAAACGAAGAATAACTTAAGTTTTCCATCTTTTAGGAAAATGTGTATCACTATTGTAATTCTTAAACACTTCTACTTACACAAAGTCCCTGTCCCCATTGGACGTAATTAAATGATGGTCTAGTCTACTATCAAGGCTACCTTCACTCCATGTAGACTGTAATTCCCCTCTCTACCAGTGCCACACACAACTCTGATCAATCACTACTATTTCCATGGACTTCTGAAACTCATTCTCCCAACCATTCCCTATGTAGTACTCGAGCCTTGTTCATGAAAGACTCAAACCACATGGAATCTCTGTCATCCTGCACACAGACAATAGGAGTCATCTAAAAGAATCGGAGCTATGGATACATAGAGCTATCTAGTCCTAAGAATTCCTACATTGGTGTTACATAAGATACACTCTCTTATAAAATGTCAGAAAATAGCAACATCAATCAGGGTACTATTGAATAATACAGTTGTGGCATAATGGTGTCCTGGAGCAATGAAAGATAAGAGTGTAGAGCAGGGATATTTTACAGAGGACAATTTGAGATCTATTAACAGAGCATTATAGAACAAGAGGAGTTTAGTAAAACATGACCTTGCCTTATCCTTTCAGGTTTTTCTTAGTTTGACCATAATATGCAATTTGCATATTGCAGCTCAATCCATTTTGATTTTTAAAGAAAAGGAACTTTTAGCAATATACGCAGAGAACAAATTAGAGCAAATTATTCCTATGCCAAAGCTACTACTTACATTTCAAAAATGTAGTTTCTGCTATCTAAGGAGAAGACTCTTTTGCATTTATTTTAGAGCATTGTATAATTTCTGCATGTTTGCAAAGTAAGTGACACAATAATTGTGACAGAATTTCATAAATCAAACAAATTATGAATAAAAGTAGCTTATAGATACTTCTCTCTTTAAGGCTAACTAGAAACAAACAAAAGTAAATATATTCTGAAATTCCAGCCAGTATATATTTCTCTCAGTAATATTAAACCAATATCCCCAATGAACAATTTTATGTAATAAAATTATTTGTAAATTATATATTTCACCATTAATAAATGTCCACCATCATTTCCTCAGGGCACACTAAATGAACAGCTAGGGCTATACCAAGAAACACAGAGGGTAAAAATGTCCTATTTATCCAATTTTCATATTTCCAGGAACATTTCACGGAGGTAAATGCTGAATTAAAGTTCAATGAAATCAGTGGTTTTCAGTGAAATTGAATATGCTAAGTAACAGATATTGGCACCACACTTCCTCATCCCAAAATTAGAACTTTGTGCTACTTCAGAATTCAAAGGGCAGTCTGCAAGTGTGCTTTCATGTGATATATGGAACATTTATCTTGACTTTCATATTTGAATAATTTCAGACATTCAAACTATGAAGCAAACCTATGGTCAATTTTCTTTCCAACTCTGAGGTTCAGAACTGATTGGTCAATACTGCCAAAGCAGTCTTTGTGCCCTTGCTGGGCATATGGGTAAAGAAACATTAAGGCATGCATTTTATGTAACTATCATTATAGAAGTATTGGCCTTTCAGCCTTGCTCATGTAACATACTGCTGTTGTGTAAACGGACAGTCCTGGGGCATTTGTTTTTTTTAAGTATAGCTCTATGGAAACAATATTTCAATTCATTACAAAAGACAATGTATGGCAGTTTGGGTTTTACAACCTCGATGAAGCTGTGTTGTTGGGGGCGGGCTTATGGGTTTATAAGCCAGCTCCCCCTTACCAGTATTTGGCACACCTTCCTGCCGCTGTTTGCAGTGCTGTGGCAGAGGTGATGTCCAGCCCTCTGCTCATGCCATCGTTTTCCCTGCCAGAATGGAGTCTCCCCTCGAGTCCGTAAGCCAAATAAACCCATTCCTCTACAAGCCACTTTTGTTTGGGTTCTTTCTGTGCAGCAACTAGAAACCTGATCACAACAGTTTTGGTATCAGGATGTGGGGTCATCTGTTACTGCTAGAACCCTGATCTTGTGGCTTTGGTCTTCTGGAAGTGATCAGGAAGAATGTGGAAGGATTTGAAATCTTGGCCTAAGAGGTGCCTCGCAATGTTGTGAGTACAGCGTGATGGTCAGAGTTAAAGACCTGAATGTAGTGAGAACTATGGACTGTGAGGTTTGGCTTACGAGGGTGAGAAAGAACTTGGTCAGGACTGTGCCAGAAGCATTTTGCGTGAGAGGCTTGCTGCATTCTGCCTGCCTGTGTCCTGGAAACCTGTGCAGGGTTGCTTGACGTAAAGAAGGACTGCTGTGAGCAGATGGAGATGGCACAGAAAGAAAGATCTTTGGGTCGAAACTGCTGCCCATTCACCTGCATTGTTTGAGAGATTACAACCATTGAGATTGGGCCAGCTGGTCTGCATTTGAACAACAGGAAGAATGTGGACTCTTTGAAGTAAGGGGCCTGAATGCTTTGATCCCCCTGGATTAACAAATTGGTAGCCCACCTTCTGTGGAATGGAGATTGGTTAGAAAGAGAGGGTCATTGGATTTGCAACACAGTTTTCTTTTTGAAAAATGGCCATCGGCGTGTGAAGCAGGTGTGCAAGGTTGCCTGCATGGAGCCCGATGGAGCCATGAGGATGAACTGTGGGTTGCAATGGAGACCCAAAGAATTCCAGGACTATGGATGGGTGCCAAGGCGAGCTGCCAGCACCGGATGACGTTTTCCCTGACTGTGAGTAGCCGAGCTGGAGGGGCGGAATTGAATCTCCAAGAGACATGTGTTATTGGTTAGAATCATTGAGCTTGGAGTTAGAGATTGATGGTGCCCTGTTTGTTTTAAATCTTGTATTGGTCAATCTGTTTTTGCTGTGCCTCATGTTTTGCATTGTGAATGTTCTGTGCCATTACGGGTTTATTTTTGGTATTATGGCTCACTTGAAAACTGCAAGGACTTAAGAGTTGAGCTGAACATATTGTGTTTATATCTTGTATGATTATTAGTTTGTGGGGGCCAGGGGCGGACTGTCATGGTTTGATACAGGTGTCCCCCACAAACAAATGAATGTGTTCTGATAGATTGATCCTCAGCTGATGGCAGTTTGGGTTTTACAACCTCGATGAAGCTGTGTTGTTGGGGGCGGGCTTATGGGGGTCATAAGCCAGCTCCCCCTTGCCTGTATTTGGCACACCTTCCTGCCGCTGTTTGCAGTTCTGTGGCAGAGGTGATGTCCAGCCCTCTGCTCATGCCATCATTTACCCTGCCAGGATGGAGTCTCTCCCCAAGTCCGTAAGCCAAATAAACCCATTCCTCTACAAGCCACTTTTGTTTGGGTTCTTTCTGCGTAGCAACTAGAAACCTGACCCCAACAAGACATAAACATATGTCTTGTCATCTGTTAAGCTAATATATTTCCTCATGTTGAATGTCAAAGGTGATGATAATGCTCAATAACATCAGTGATCATCACTTGCTCTTGATAAATAATTGTCCTTGTGTTTCTCTCATTTAAACTCAGCAATATTCATTGAGTGCCTTTATGAGTCTTAAAGTGATGGATGGAGAAAAATAGAAATAATAAAAATAGCCAAATGATTTAATTTATTCATATCAATTATTAATATAATTAGTTATTAATTGATATACATATTATGTTTTGATCAAATACTTATTAATTCAACACTTATACTCTCTTGATCACTATTCTAAGATGTCTTAGACATTCATTAAATTTTAGTTAAAATCAAATATAAAGATGAGGTAGATACCATGTATCCTCTAGAAAGTCACACAACTAGTAAAAAGAAGGGATAAGACTCAACTATGGTTTGGATACATAAATGACTCAACCATCATCTTTTATTTTTTATAGAAAGTCTTAGTATATATAAAAGTAATAATGACATGGTCATATAATTAATACAATGGTCAAAATAGAGTGTACATTTTCTGGGGTTGGGTTATCAACTTTCAGACGTGGCGTACACTAGTCCAAGTTAGAGTGTTCTTTAAAAAGTAAAATTTTCTAGTATTGGGAAGAGAAATAACGGAAAAAAATAAATGAAGTGATCCTATGTTGTTGTTTGCTATGAAGAGCTGACTGGAGCCATCACATTGTACTTGCTGGAGGGTAGTAGAGAAAACAATGGACCAATGAGGAGAGAAGCTTGGAAGACCTCAACTCAGTCAAGGAGGGAGAAGCAAACGAAGAGGCACACTGAAGCCATAGCAGGATCTTGGATTGCATGGGGTTAGATGAACTATTGAAAACCTGGCAGATTAAGTACAGCATGAAAAAATACATAACAGCACTTTGTATTTTAACCAGCAGAAAGGCATACAGAAGTCAGATAAGTCATCATATGGACCATCATTTCATTTTTCTTAATGATATCATTACTATTAAAAACCCATGGGACAATATTATAGATTGATATTCCCTTTGAGGCTTTAAGATGAATACAGCTTTCTTTCTTTTCTTGAATTGTCTGCAGAAAGGAAGGATAGACTATCTCTATGTAGGAGCAGAAATCAGAATAAAGAAAACTAAAGTAATAAAATGAATGTCTTATTTTCTAATTTGTTAGAAGCATACATTTGGATAATATGCAGTATGTTAATGAATTTTTACCCATTTTTTGAAGTTAAATGATACTGAGATATTCACAAATTTAACCAGAATTTTTTCTGGTGATCAATAAAAGAATATGTCCCAAACAACATATAAATGACCTCAAATTTAAATAATGATATCATTGTTTATCATCCAATATCATTGTCTATCATCAATTATTTAAATTTAATATATATAGTAAGTTGGGATTCTCTGAAACTATGTAAGAATAATATAGAACTTTTAACAATCTGATTAAAATAATTTATTTTCAGCAAAAAGAGTAAAGTGATTATTTTTCTCATTATTAAGGGATGAAATCTGTACAATAAGAAATAAATGTCTTCTTATAATTAATTCACACCATTTAAGTGTTTTTTAAAAATGTGAGACATATTAAGTAAAAGTGGTAGCATTAAATCTGGCATAAAGTTAAGAGCAAATTTACTCACTTTGTTAATTTTCATATACATAACAATGTTTTTTCTTACATGTAATGTTTTAAAAATAAGACTGCTTTAAAGCTTACTGCTGAATAATGTTTATGTTGTTTTAAATGGTCCCAAATGTCACTCCTCTTGAGGCCTAAGTAAGAAATGATTTTTTTCTCACAAGTATTACCTAAATGTAGAGCTGGTCTTTGAAAATTAATTGCATATTTTTATAAAGCAGAAATAAAAATACATTTTCCCCAATGGATATATAAAATCTAACTTTAAAATAGACAGGTAATTTTGTGCAATTCTATGAAACCCATCCCTCCTTTTCATCAATGAAATTGCTTTTGAAATACACATTTGAAGGCACACTGAAATTTCAAACAGCATGTTTTTTGGGAGATAATGCATTTATTTACCAATTAGATTATTATGCATATTCTAGCATATATGTAGTGTGGAGGAAAATCAGAAGTCATGGGCTTTTCTGCCAGAAGTCCTCTTGTATGAGACATCACCTCAAAGGCTTGCAGTTCCTGTCTCAGCTCCATGGTGGAGCTATAGGCACGAGCTTCTCACTTCTCGGGAAATGAGAGAAGCATTCATAGAAATCTTGAAAATTTGCATTGAATTTTAATAGTTAATATTTTATAAGATATATTTACAAATGATTCATTTCTCCTTTAAATTGATTAGCAGTGGATTGCTAATTTAGATCACAATTTCCTTCATGAATTGGTTACTTATTAATGCAGGCAGAGCAAGGAATATAGATTTTTGGAAAATAAAGGAAATACGGTTAAAAACACAGTAACGATTTTGCGAAATTATAGGTTTCATTTTCCGTAAAATCGGATATTTTGTTAGAAACATTTAAAAAGCAGAATAGTTATGTTTATAGAAATGACTGCAAGCTTGCAGAAAGGGCATGTGACTCTTTTTGCTTACAGTTGCTAAGGAGTTTGTAAGGTAAAAGAAAACTGCTGAATCTGGAATTCACTAATTAGGAGCACTTTGCATTTAAATGGGACCTTTCACATTGAATGCACTTTTCAAGTATAAACTAATTCTTAAAACACTTTGGAGAGAGTGATCAATATTCTTTTCAGAAATAGAGAAACTGAGGCTAGGAAGTCCAGTAGCATCAGTAACATATTTTTATTATCATTGTAAATGTGTGCCTGTTTGTGTGTGTATGTGTATTTGTACATTTTTTCATGTGTGAGTGTGGGCATGACCTGCATGTAGTATTTATCTGACAACCTTTCCTCCCAGTTCGAGGCAGGGTTGTGGTTTTCTGTATCAAGCTGATGACTAGAGAGCGTATTTTTCTCATCTTGACATTGGACAGGTAAGATGCTTGCACTGTGTGAGGCTTCATGGGAGTTTTGGGAGTTCCAAACTCAAAGAATCACTCAACAAACATCTTTTATATTTTCTTTTCATTTTCACACTGCAGCAATGTCTATAACTTACATATAATGAGAACCATATGATTGAGGTACTGGGTACACCTCATGTCCATGATCAGGGTGATCATATGAACTCAAAACTGCAAGGTAATTTTCCCTTGAACATGGAAGCCCAGCTGTACACACCATCACCTGTTTTCTTATTTAAAACCTTCACTCACTAAACAAGATGGTAGGTAGAAACATGTAGAAAAGACAAGAGAGTATGATATGGTAAACTATTCTCTAAGTATGAAACACCAAAGCAGATATTTTTTTGATATTTTTTTTTCTGGTTTAGAAATAGATAATATATGAAGATTGGAGTTTTAGACAGAACAAGTAACTCTCAACAATCTTTCAGAATTTTCTTATGAATTCTTGGATTCCTACAAAAATACAATGTGGATCTGGATTTTTGAGTAAAAGCATTGGGTCTGTGGCAGGTAAGATTACATCCATTGTAATTTTCTTGTTAAGCAATTTACTTACTTCACATAAAAGAAGTAATCTATATAATTTATCAAATCTGTTTCCCAAAAGATATAAAATAAATAATGAATAAGATTGATGCTACCTAGGATTCATACATTTGTTTCTCATAGGAAACAGATTTGTATTTATGAATGAAGGCAAATACCAAGTCTGTTAATAAATGGGAGTTTACTCATGTGAAGCAGTTTTGAAATAATAAAAGAGATAGGACAAACTTAGTTAGAAAATTGGAAATCAAGTCGAAAGTATAGGATAAGATTGTGTACTGAGACTACAATAGCAATCTTCCCAAGAGGGCAAACTAACACAGCAAGTTTCACAAGGATTTACAGCAAGGTTCTTAAAGCACTCCAAAATGTCATGTGTAAAGCATCCTAGCTAATAATTCTCTAGGCTGATTCTTTTATCCCTCATTTGAAATTGCCAAACCACTAATGTGCTCCTTTGAGTGCCTGTAATGTGAAATTGGTAGGAGCAAGTTAGGTTTAGGAAATCATTCAAAATATATTGACTAAAGTCATTTCAATTAATATTTTATCCATATTTTAAATTGGGCCATTCCCTTTTGAACTCCACTATGATGGATGATGTTGAGTCCACAGCAATATCTGCTACTGTACTTTTTCTAAAGACTGACCTTTATGGACTTGTGTTTGAGTTCTAGGGATATAAATAATACAGATAAAACTTTGCATGGTAAATTTCTGTGTAAATTATTATGAGATACACACAGGTATTACAACTTTGTTATTAAATAAGCCATATTTTCATATGGGGAAAAGTTAAGCACTAAAGCAACGTGAATCATGGCACATGGGCATGTGTCTGTAATGCCAGCATTGGCAAGGAACAGGCAAGAGGATCAGGGCTTGCTTGAGCTACCTAGAAAGAAAGAAACCCTGAAAATAAATAAAAAAAATAATGATTCACAAAGTTGAAAGACACCATACCATAAAACTGACTACTGCTTGGGTAAAAATATTGTATTTGTCCATTTTAGACAAAACATTTTAAGAATACATTAAAATATCAACTTTTTTCATTGATACGCTGTGAAGTGGAAATACAGGATGAATAGTAATAAAGATCATTTCATTAGCCAACATTATATCAATAATAGAAATCATTGTTGCATATATGAAAATAAGCCTGCTAACATTCATTGCATAGCACAACATATTAGCTATGAATAGTAACTTAGAATTCATAGTTATGTGGAAAGTGGACACAATTTTTCCTACTTTAATAATATTACTTCTATCAAAATTGTTTGTAGCACAGTCTACTTTTTAAAAGAAAAGATAAATGATTATACCCAACTGTATATAAAACTCACATTTGTTTATTTTAGAATGAGTATAAAGACAATTATTGTTGAATTTTCTTCATGTTAATTAATATCAGTCTGGAACATGAGGTGCTTCTACATAGTGCTAAATTCTATAAAAGCAAATTAATCTATTTGAAGTATGTACAACAAAAGTTCAATATTACTCTTCCTGTTCTATGCTTCAGACCATTGTTAAGTATATTGTTTCTAAAAATAGAGTTTAAACAGTTATTTCTGAATGAAGAAATGACAAAACAAATAAGCTTCAGTTAAAAAAAAAATTTAAATACCATGATACTTTTTGGCAATCTATAATAAAGATAACTATCTTTATTTGGTTGTTTTTAATTTTAGAATTCACTATGTACTCAATAGGACATTTGACTAAAATAAGAAAATAATACAATAATCAGAAAGACACTTGTCGCAGTCAGCCACATGCCGCTGGGATGAATCTCCAAACCAGGCACAATATTTGGAGGAAAGGTTTTAGTTGTAGCTATAGATACAGGGGAAGTTCCAGAATGCAAAAGAGGATGCTCCCCGGTTCAAGCAGAGAGAGAAACCCATAACCAACACCATACACACAGAACAGCAAACAGACAAGAGGCCCAAAGCGAATTTCTTCTCCTTTATATAGGCTTAAGGTGGGGTCTTGCAATTCTATCCCAGACTTAATGGATTCCTAAATCTCTGGAATTTCCTCCCTGCACTTCCCACACAGGAAAGGATGCTCATTTCTAGCTCCCCTGAGCCTCCTTACATCCTACCCCCTACAGAGAGGCTGCCTTCCTGTGAACATCCTCAGAAACCCACCCAAGATTACTTGAAGGGTCAAGTTGACAACAAAACTTAACCATCATAGTCTGCCCCTTGTCAACTTGACATCAAACCATATATCCTTACATCATATCTAATTTCCAAATTAAAGCAGTAACAAGATACAATAGGTAATGCATAATCTCCCCCCAACACAAGGCAAGGCTCCTTAACTTAGAGTTCTGTAAAATCAAAACAAGTTACATTTACAGAGTAAACATTTCCAACTTCAGTGAGGCATACATGGAAAGACTGGGCCAAGGCAAACTCAACAAACATCAGCAAACATCCACATCTGCAGTTAAAGTCCCATACCACAACCAGTGACTGACAGTCTCCGGATTTTGCAATTTTGTCCCTCCAACTTGGCTGAGTACCTGGGGAAACTTCCATCCCAAACCAACAGTGCTCCATGGTAGCACTCACACAGTCCTGGTATGTCCAAAACATCTTCGGGTCTCCATTGCAAACCATGGTCAATCTTCCAATGGCTTCATTTGACAATCAGGGACTTCATGCCTGAAGAATCCATTTTGTAAAGCTGACTCCATTTTGTAAAGCTGACTCCATTTTTATGACCAAATATGGGAAAATACCCTCCCGTGACTCACTCCCCCTCCCCTTCTTCAGTTGCAAGTACCAAGTCCATGTCCATTCCTCCAGCACACAAGTTCCAGAAGATCAAAATCCACATGGTCAGACTCATCTCAGCGAATCACCCCACTACTGGTACCAAATTCTGTGGCAGTAGGCCACACGCGGCTGTGATGAATCTCCAAACCAAGCACAGTTTATGGGAGGAAATGATTTATTCAGGCTACAGATCCAGGGGAAGTCCCATAAAAGCTTAAGTCTGAGAAGAGAGAAAAACCATCACCTACACCACATACACACTAGCAAACAGGCAGGGGAGCAAGGAGAGAATTTCTTCCCCTTAGCCTTAGGGTGGGGTCTTGCAACCCTATCCTAGACCTAATGGCTTCCTGAGGGTCTGGAATTTCCTTCCCGCACTGCCCACACAGGAAAGGATATTTACTTCCTTTGAGCTTCCTCACATCCTGCCCCCTACAGAGAGGCTGCCTTCCTGTGAACATCCTCAGAGACCCACCCAAGATTACATGAAAAGTCAAGTTGGCATCAAAACTTAACCATCACACCATTCTTAAACCAAAGTTCATTATTAAGCAATGATGATTTTTAGAATCAATTATGAAGTAATTAATTTAATTTTTAGTAACTTTATTGTTAATAATTAGAAACTCTGTATGATCAAGTCTTGTGTTAGCACCCCTATTTCCTTCCTCCTTACCTCCAAACCCTGAGAGCCCTCCTGCTGGAACGTTGGAGGGCTATACAATGTACAAACAATGTCTCTGATTATGCCTTCCACCATGGCTCTTACAATCTTTCAGCCCCCTCTTCCTCAAATTCCCTGAGCCATGGTGGGTGAGTTTTAAGTCTCATTTACTTTAGAGCTCTTAAGAGTCTCTGCATTTCTTCTTTGGACTATTTTGAGTGTCCTCGGTGTCTGTCTCCATTACAATTGCATAGGTTGTCTGACTCTCTGTGGAAGCAGCACTCTTGCTCATCTCGCTACTTCCTCTATGGTTTCATCTGGGCCCTAGATGATCAGTTAGGGGTTCATCTGCCTTGTGTCAGCCATCACCTGAGGTCTTACTGGTTGTATTGGGTTGTCCACTTTTAATGGGTGTAGCCTCTCTGTAGGCCCATGGTTAGTGGGGGCTTCCCTTTGGAGTCTGGGTTTTTGGTTTTCATAAGAATTTGCCTTTATAATTTAATTTTTTATTTTCATGTTTTACATAGGTTTTAGTCTAAAATCCCCTCTCCAGAGCCTAGTCCATGTCCTGGAGGGCCTTTCTCGGTTATTGGTGCTCACTGTGACGTAATTAGGGCCTCTGTCAATCTGTGTGTGTGGGGCGGGGGTATGCCTCAGGATATTTCTACCTTACAATCTTCCCATTCCTTCTTCAATGCCTGTGCCTTGGAAAATCTGTTAGCAGTTTGGTTAACAGTTCGTTGAGTTTCTGTAGACTCAGTATCTCTGCTTCACTGTTTGATATCCAGCCCGGGGTCTGGTAAGTTTCCCTGGAAACAGTTATCAGGCTAACATTGGAAGTAATACTATTGTTTCTTCTTCCTCCGCACTTTCTTCTGGAACCTAGTAAATGTGAGAGAGGTGGCATGTATTGTGGTGTGCACTCAGCTATCTTTTCTTGTCATATTGAGTACTTTCTTTAAGGCAGACACTGTAATAAAGTGATTAGTTTCTCTGATCATGCAAGTGAACTGATCTAGGATCTATATTCTATGATCTATGATGTTAAATCAGAAGGGTATGCAAAGGTTTTAGGCGCCAAAACGAAAAGTGTAGTTTCAATTTTTAGGGTGTTCATGACTATCTCATTATGCAAATTGTATTTAGTCCAACTTCAAAGGTCTCCATAGTCTTTACCAACTTTAACACTGTCCAAAGTCTCATCTCAGCTGAGATTTAAGACTGACACACCATCGTGAGCCCTGTAAAACTACAACAGAAGTTACATAATTCCATTGTAAAAAGGCATAAAATGGAGAGACTGGACCACTACACATAATAAATAGCAGGTTGATATCGAACATATTCAGTTCAAAATTAATATCTCTAACCAGTAATGAAGTCTCTGGATTCTAATTCCACCCCTCCAGCTGGGCTGAGCAGCCCTGAGAAAACTTTGTTCTGAGTCAGCAGCTCTCCATACCAGCTGTTCCACCATCCTGGTACATTCGAACACTTTCAGGTCTACACTTCAACCTTGGTCCACACACACACACACACACACACACACACACACACACACACACACACACACAGAAAGAGAGAGAGAGAGAGAGAGAGAGAGAGAGATAACAAAACCTTAAGTATCCAATCTGCCATTGAATAGATATTTTAATTCAAAGGAGTACAATCAAAGCCCTGGCTTGATAACAAATCCCAGCCTATTTATTAGTTTTAATGTAAATAGAATGCATTTTATGATGTAATAAAAATACACAGCATATAATCACTTACATGCTTTTATAGATTGAATGTTTAGGTCCACTGAAAATTCAGATATGTAAATCATACAACCCAAGAGGGTGGTATACTGGTATGGCCTGATTAGGTAATTGGGTCATGAAGGTAGAGCTCACCTGAATGGTATTATTTCCCTTTGAAAGAAGCCCCAGAGTGATTTGTGCCTTGTCATCAGCAGTCTGTGATCTAGGTGAGAACCCATCACAGAACCTGGCCACTCTGCAGCCTAACAGCAAGCTTCTAGACTGTGGAAACTTGAGCAATAAATTTCTGTGGCTCATTACTTTGCACAGCAGCCTGAAATGACCACAAGAACAAAAGTGTAGCGGTGCACTTGTAGTTCTCATTGTCAGAACTAAAAAGAAACAACACCAGAATTTATGTATTTAGTTATCAGGTTAGGATCTAAAGACAAAACAAGGAAAACATTGCTCCTTTAAGAACCTAAAATGTTTAATTTGTTCATCTTTTTAATTTACATATTCAATGTTGTACGTAGATGAATAATTGCATTGTTAATATAAAATTTGCTGTCACTAGTCGTTTACTTGTGAAAGTCTTTCCTGCTAATTCTTGTTGAGCTTTAAAGAAAAACCACACTTTAACTCTTTTTATTGCAGTTATTAAGAACATCCATTTTTTCAAGTCTAAGACTATTGTATGTTTCAGAAGCCAGCAAGAACCATGGACAACTCAACCCCACCAACAGGACCTGAGATGATGCCTGTCAGTCACTGAGGCAGGAGCCCAAATGAAACCTTCGAGGAAGTGGAGAAATGAGGAAGAGACCTACCTCCACACCAAATCAACCTGTGAAAGGTAATGGAGACCGACTCACTGAGGATACCCAACACAATCCAAAGCAGAAGCCCAGAGACTTTTAAGACCTAAACAGTAAAGCAGAGTTAAAACTCACCCACCATGATTCAGGGATCTGAGTGGAAGAGGAGCAGAATGAAAGAGGAGCATGTAAGAGCCATGGTGGGGGAGGAAAAAATGGCTACCTTTCATGCACTCCATATCCTTCTATCCCATGGACTGTTCCCCACACCCAGGTAAGAAGGCTCCCAGTGGGTGGGGATAGAGAGGAGGGAAATGAGGATGCCATCACAAGACTTGCTCATACAATGTATCTAATTATTGACAATAAATATTTAAAAAGTCTATTATGATTAGGAAGAGAAACAAGAGGTGGAATTCAAATGTGACTCCAATACTTAAGGACTTTTTCTTAGGATTAAAAATATATTTTATTTTATTTGAGAGCAAGAGCGAGAGCGAGAGCGAGAGCGAGAGCGAGAGCGAGAGAGAGAGAGAGAGAGAGAGAGAGAGAGAGAGAGAGAGAATGGAATTGCAGTAATTTCAAATGAACACCAGACACATGCACCCACCAACTGTGCATCTGGCTTTGGCTTTGTGTGGGTACTGAGGGAGTAAACTCAAGTTGTAAGGCTTTATTGGTGAGCACCTTAGCAGCTGACCTATCTTTCCAGCCATTAGGAATTTTAAAATTATTCTGGCTATTGGTTTGTTTGAATCTGTTTTTATTATTCAAAAAATATGAAAAAATTATATAATCCACTCCCACCACTCACTATTTTCCCCTCCATCCCCTTCACTGACCTCTATTTTTTTCCAACTATGCCCTCTTCTATCTTTATTTTAAGAGCATTGAATTTATTAAATGTACCTATGTCAAAATAGTTTCTTTTAGATTAAAAAATTCATATATTGATATGAATAGATTTCAAATTTAACACAATAAGATTTGCAAAAAGTCAATAAAAATAAAAAAATGAAAATAAGATGCAATAAAATACAGAAATATATAACAAAATCAAAGCAAAAACATATGCTAGCAAAATGACACTTTTGAAAGAATTATGAAGTTTTCAGTTACATTTTTTTCATATGTTTATCAATACAGGCCTAGTAAGGAATGCATAACTTTTCTAAAATATATGAAATAATATTCCTTAACCTAAACTACTAATGTCTCCGATGACACAAGGACACCAGAAGTTCATGCATACGTTTAAGAAAATTAGTTTTGAAGATTCTGACTTTAGAGCTGTACTCTATCCTAAAATAATTTCTAAAATTTGTAACTGACTTCCCCAAGATGCAGAAGAAATCTAATTCCCTATTCCTAAAATAGATGTGGTATATTCCCTGATGCAGAGTAGTAAAAAATGTCCAGAAAAAGGAGAAATTCTTTATAAATCAATGAACTCCTTAAACCCATCAGTTCTTAACTTTCCCTTTATTCTTCAAATTTATGTGAAAGATAATGTGCACTGTTTTGACAAAATTTGTGATAACCTGCACTCATATATATGATAAGTAATATTGTCTGAATACTGATGTGTTTTTAATCACCTCTCACTGAAGCAATAATATCTAATGCATAGGGAATTGTAGCTTATTTAAATTACCATTTCTATTCATTTTTTATTCATTTTAGGCTCAGAAATATCTGATTGCTTCAGTAAGTTAGGATTTTTCCCAGTTTGTAAATTTTTTTAAAAATTTTTTTATTGTCCATAATGAGTTACAACATTTAGTGGGAAAACAATGAGTTGTTATCCCCAATTCCCCACTGCCCTCCCCTCCCCCCTCAACTGGATAACCTCCTCCATGGGTCGTCTGGATCAGTCCTTGTGACAGGGGACCATGGATAGCCTAGTATTCAGCCAGGTTCTCCTGGCCATGCCTCTGGATAATCTCCCCCACCACGGCTCTCACAATCTTTCTGCCCCCTCTTCCGCATAGTTCCCTGAGTTGTGGTGGATGAGTACTAAGGCTGCTTTAAGGTTGTGAGCTTAGGGGTCTTTGTGTCAAAAATCGTTGGTTTCTGTTCCACTGGCTAATCCTGTGCTGATTTAATAGCTGTGGCTATGGGCCCCTTGTTCATCTCGTCTTTCTCTGCGGAGTTCCATTTGGATCCTCCATTGTATGACTGTGGTGGCCCCTCTCTTGCCATTATCTCAGCTATCGGCCTACGGTAGGTTGGTAGGGTTAGATGGGCCCCAGCACTCTCGCTGCATCCTGAAAGATACAAACACAATGTCCATCAGAGAGTGAGATCAGTGTAGGTTAACAAATATACACAATTTTGGATTACCAGGATTCGATTTTTAGTAGCCTCCCTATCCATTGGTCCCATAATGCTTCTTGTCTTGGGAGCCTAAGAGTATGGGATCTGGTGCCTTTCACCCTGAATCCCAAGTTCCAGACAAGGGGTTCCCCTCACTAAGTGGAAAATTGGCCGAATTGAAAGCTGCTGATTGTCTCCCCCAGGCCCAGGCTCCTCCATTACACAAGTGCTCCTCTCTTGGTTCGCTGCTCACTCCTACTGGGAGGTGTGGTCAGCCTACTCATAACCACCGATTGTGTTTCCTGTCAGTGGTCTCTGTTTAGTCCAGCTGTCGTTGATCATTTTCCCCTGGCAGCCTGTGCAGTGCCTTCCAGCACTACACTAAC
>PVHP010015077.1:0-38923 GCA_004024765.1 Zapus hudsonius
TGTAACTCATTATGGATAATAAAAAAATTATCTCCTTCTGTACATGGTTCCAAAGAGGAGAAAGTGATAGACTGAAAACAGAATCAAGCCCTTTTCAATTCTTTAAAAAAACATCATTTGTATATTTGCAAGGGGAGAGAGTGAGAGAAGAGAGGGGAGAGGGGAGAGGAGAAAGAGAGAGAGAGAGAGAGAGAGAGAGAGAGAGAGAGAGAGAGAGAGAGAGAGAGAGAGAGAGAGAGAGAGAGAGAGAGAGATGGACAGACCAAGACGCCATGCCATTTCAAACAAACTCCAGATGCATGTGCCACGTTGTGTATCATGGGTACTAGGGAGTTGAGCCCAGGCTGTTAGGCTTTGCAAGCAAGCACCTTTAACTTCTGTGCCATATCTCCAACCTCCCTTTTCAACTCTCAATTTCCCAAAGCAGTTGCAAGACCTGTCCAGAGTCAGTGGGAGAACGCAGTGTTAAAACGCTTAATTTATGTCAGGTAAATATACCAAAGAGAAAAGTGATAATATTAACTGATTTAAGATTTGAGAAGGGGGCATGTAGTCAAAGAAAATATCTCCTAGGACACAGTTGGACATGTTGATCTTATGTCACCAAATTCAATTAAATTCAGTCAACTTATTGCTAGTTTCTCTGTGTCCTGATGCACAGAAGAAAATGTTACATGTACTTTTAGTTCCTGATGATCCTAAAATTTAATTGATACAAAACTTCATCCCTCCTATTCTTCCAGTACTTGGGAGACACAGGTAGGAGAACCAAATAGCTATGAGTGCAGCAAGGATGGGGCCTGGGGTGAGGTGGTTACTAGGTTGGCTCATAGACAATATTATTGATGTCACCCACAGTAAAGCAAATGCCATAGAACTCAAGTTTTGCTTCTCTTCCCTAAACTTTTCTTTATTTCAATCAAAATATTAATAACTTGAACTAATGTGTAGAAAAAGATCTGCTGAGTGAATTTAGTTCTAATTGGGTGACATTTGGCAGGATGGAGGATATGGGGTTATTTTGTGTGATAATATATGTAGGTTGTTGTACAGAAAGCATACTCTGTGATGTCATAAAGCTTCTTCTTTCCACTTGCTATGGAGGGCTGCTCTGACTTCTCTATTTCCTCCATGAGTCTCTCTCAGTAAAAACAGCAAGGTGCTCCAAACAGGTAAACCCATCATGATTAGGCCAGGGTCTCAAGTCATTATAAGAACCCAGACAGAAATGAAGCTTCGGATCCTACAGCCTACTTCCCATCATGAACACCCACTCAGAACACTTGGACAGAGCTCAGCCATGAAAACACTGTCCTCTGCACATGGAGAGTTCCACAGCCATGAGTCTCCTAAAGGTGAAGGGAAGCACCAAGACCGTTGCTAAAGATCGGATGGTTTTCAGTGTTGAGTCAAATTCTTCTTTGTCAAGGAGTCTTCGCTGACTGTCCAAAGTGTGAAAAGAGAAAATTGGATTTCTCAGTGGAGGAAAATTTCCTCTTAACCACTGCCTTCTCTTTCTTTTAGTAACAAAACACTAAATTCTTTTTATGAAAATATAAGTCCCCTTCTTCATTTATCGTTCTTCTTTCTTAAGCCTGTAAATATGGGGACTGGGAAGATGGCTCAGTGGATTCTAGATGTTTTCTTGCAAATTCTGCATGCCTAGGTTCAGTTCCCAAGCCACTCATGTAAGCCAGATGCAAAAAGTGGTACAAGCATCTGGTACTCATTTGCAATAACAAGAGGCTCTGTTGTGCCCATACACGATACACACAAGCAAATAAATCAACATTTTTTAATACTTTAACTATGTACCTATGTACAGAAAAATAATCTGGGACATAATTCTGTAGTAATCCCATAACACAAGTGGATCTGCTGTGCATTTTTGATTTAGAAGAAAGGAAACAGAAAATGCATGCAGCATTCACTGGGCAAGTATGGAATAGCATATTTCCTCAGAGAGGATTAAGCTGGAGTCATTCCTAGTCACCAAAGCTATCAGTGACTCATGTGTGACAGCTCCAACTTCCTAATCAATTTCTCCTTCCAATCTGTTTCTCATGATGCTTTGCCGGATTCTCTCCCATATAGGCTGAATCAAGTTTTTACCTATCTACTCACTATTTTCATTTGAAAGGGGGAAGATAAGTTAACTCAATGGTTTGTTCGATCATTTGTTCTACAAATAAAGGGGAATAATCAAAGAAATTAAGGAGCACACAAATTTCCTATTCTTCCTGTAAGTTGCATATTATCCAAAATTTTGTTATATTTTGAATGCCACTGGGAAAGGAAGAATAGAGTCCACAAATTCCTGTCAATATAGTTATTTTGTTGTCCCATAAAGCAAGTTAAGGATAAACTGAAAAGGCTTGGTGGTATTAATAAAGTAAAATATAAAAGATTGTTGTTCCAGACTTTGCAGATCCTACAATTTTAGTTAGCTTTGAAGATAAGAAAGAAAAATATATATGAATGCTTTTTAGTGTCTTTTCTTGGGATGATTAAATCATACTCCTCCAAAAGACAGAAGGATTGATATTATAGCATCATTAAATTCTAGGATATGTTCTTTCTACTACAAGAGATTTGACTATTTGAAATAAGGTGAAAATATGAGTCAAGGTGTTTATTTTAAAAGCATCAGCTAGAAAAGTTGTGAATTACATTTATTTTACAAATGTTCATATAATTAGAATCATGAAGTATGAAGGAGGTGATATGAAACACCTATGGGAACATTTTATAGTTTATCACTTGTAATCATTTTCTAGCACTTTCAAATATGATATATTGCCTTAATTAGAAGCATGCTTTCCTCTTTAAAACAGATCACTTATTTATAAATGGTTGATTTATAAATGGCTGTTGCAATATCTGAAGTTTACATCTCCTGTACCTCTTTCATCTAGGCTCAGTCTTCCTAATGCATGGATGTGGACTTTGCCAACGCTATTCTCCAATGAAGAATGCTCTCGCTTCTTCCTAACGGTGAGCTAACCATGTTCATGGCCTCATTCCAGTCCTTGCTTCCTTCCTAAATTCAGTCATAACAAACAATTTCATGCTTTTCTATTTGTTAAGTCTAAAGACATTTTCTTTTTTGCACCATCTACAGGATTTCAAGGTGGTTATCACCTCCTCAAGTTTAACATTATCACAATGGCTATCTGCTATCATGATGAAGAGTCTATTGTAAAAATGCCACCTTAAGAAGCTCTGCTGAGTATGTATCCATTGGCTGCTCTTTGATGTCAACCCTGATGACACTCCAGTGTAGTTCTAATATAAACATCTTTTCAGATAGCTGCCAATAAGCTAACTGACAAGTAATTATAATCTGGTATGAACAACGTAAGCCATTAGTCATTGTTTGAAGAAAGGGCATGCAGGCTGAAGTAGCGGAACTTGAAACTGAGGAAAGGTGACAAAATGGCTCATGGCAATCATACAATCATTTGCAAAATAAAATAATGAGGAACCAAAATCAGTAAAAAGAAGCCAACTCAATGAGAGTGTACTTAGTGTGTAAGAGAAGTTATAACAGGAGACAGTGCAATTAGCTCACAAGCTGTTTCTTTTGCAAATTTTCTACTCCGTTTTTTAGTTTCAGTTCATATACATTCCTCCACTGTTTTATTTTTAAATTTTTAAATATTATTTATTCATTTGCAAGCAGAGAGAAAGAGAGGAGAGTGAGAGAACTGGCACTCCAGGGCCTCCAGCCACTGTAAACAAACTCCAGATACATGTGCAACTTTTTGGCTTTACGTGGGTGCTGGGGAAACAAACCCTAACATTAGGCTTTGCAGGCAAGTGCCTTGTAGTCAGCTTTATGCTGCTGGGATGAACCTCCAAACCAGGCACAGTCAGGGGAGTAAAAGATTGATTGAAGCTACAGATCCAGGGGAAGTTCCATAATGGCCTGTTTGCTGTTCTCTGTATGTCTTGCTGGTGATGGTTTTTCACAGGTCCAAGAAGAGAGATATTTCCTTCCCCTTTATATAGCCTTAGGGCAGGGTCTTACAACCCTTTCCCAGACTTGTTGGCTTGCTGAGTCTCTGGAATTTCCTTCCTGTGCTGCCCTTCCAGGAAGGGATATTTATTTTTAGGTACTCTGTACTTTCTTACATCCTGCCCCCTCTGAGAAGGCTGACTTCCTGTGAACTACTTTAGAGACCCACCTGGGACGTTGACACGTTGACAAATAAACTTAACCATCACATGCCTTAATCTCTGAGCCATCTCTTCAGCCCCTTACTTTATTTTAATGAAAACAATAGGTCTATGTCTCTTATAATGAAAATGAATTAGTTAAAATAGATGGTTTGGCAGCTCTTAAGTGTGCCTATCCTTCCTCTTTCTGCTTCTTCTTTGAGGAATCTTCTTTTTCATGGAGGCAGAAAAAGGTCTGAAAAGTCATCTCACCAAAATGATATGCCTATGGCAAACAGGTATCTGGAAATATATTCAACATTATATGACATTGACTTAGAGAACTGTAAATTTAAACAAAATAAGATACCACCATACAACTATTAAGATGGATAAAACTGGAAAAGAAAACAAAATCCTGATAACAGCAGCCAGGATATAGAGAATAAGACCTTTCATTTGCTGGTAGGAACACCAGATGGTGCAGCTGCTTTAATTACAGTTTCTTAAAAAGCTAAATGCACACTTACTTTATAACCCAAGAGTTGTACTTCTGGGCATTTGCCCAAATTAGTTTTTGTATAAAACACTTCATTTCCACATTAAAGCCAGAACATAATGTTTGCATAAGCATTATTGATGACCTCCCCATATGAGAAGCAGCCAAAATGTAAGAGAAGAGACGTGGTAGTAAATCACATCAGAAAACAAGTTCAGTGATTAAAAATACATGAGCTGTCTATCTGCAGAAAGGTATAGGAAACCCTTAACTGTGTATTGTTTAATCCAATAAGACAATGGAAAGAACTACCTCCATTTAATCCATCCATATGACATACTATGAAAACCAAAACGATAAAATGAAAAAAAAAAACCAGTGTTTCTTAAGAGTTCAGAGAAAGATAAGGAAGAGTGAGTAGCTGGAATCTAGAGAATTATTGGGGGACTGAAAGTACTGTGTCTGAAACTATAATTACAGTTATAAAGTATTATGAATTGATAATTTAAAGATTGAATCCAAGTCTATAACTATGAACTTCAGTGAATAGAAACTGTCAATCCTGACTTAGCAGTAATAACAAATGCACCAAGCTAAAGAAGAATGTTAATAATAAGAAAGTATGTAGGGGAACGAGATAGGTTATTTAGGAACTCTCTATACTATCTCCCCAAATGTCTTTAAACCTATTTCTATTCTACAAAAAATAATGTCTATTGATTAAAAAATCAAAATAAAATTGAAGAATTTATATTACCTTATTTTTATATTTAGTGTTAAATTATATTTATTAAAACATTTTATTATTTGTATAAAATATTTATATCAATACAATTATATGCATATGCAGAAAAAGAAAAATGCCAAAGTAGACCTTATCAAAACTAAGAATGCTTATGGGGGGGGGGAAAGGGATGACTTAAACATGAAGCTAAACCAAAATTGGTTTAAAAATCATAAAATCCTCACTTTTCTACTGTAACCTATTGAGCAAGTAGTGAGCTGGCAAGAGGGGCCGTGAATAGAAGGGGAGAGAGTCTAAGCTGGTAGAAAATTGATCAGTCCTGAAACTCCTGGTCCCAGTCACCAGCTCTTCCCCCCACTGAGCTATTGACCAAAATGAACCATGAGGTCCCAAAAACAAGGCAAGATTCTGTCAAAGCTCTTGAATATCCACCCCAGGCCTAAGGTAGATTCCTGTTGCTAAAGAAACCACAGAAATCCATCTATCAGCACCAAGAGACCCTGAGAGTCCAGAATGGAAACCAGCCCCCAGATGGTAGTTAGTGTAGTGCTGGAAGGCACTGCATAAGCTGCCAGGGGAAGCTGGTCAACGATAGCTGGAGTAAACAGAGACCACCCATATGAAACACAATCTGCCGCCATGAGTTGGCTGACCACACTGCCTACTGGGAGAGAACAGCAAACCAAGAAACGAACACTTATGCAATAGAGACGCCAAAGCCTGGGAGGTAATCAATAGCTTTTAATTTGGCCAAGTAATCCACTCAGTGACAAAGAGCCCTAAGGACTCAGGGCGAAATGCACTGGGAACCAAAATCTTGGGACCCCTAAGAGAAATTCACTTTACAAGTGATTTACAAAGAGGCTACTCACAATAGAATCTAGCCAATTCAGAAATGTGTATCTCAGGTAACCTATACTTCTCTCACTCTCTGATGGAGATTCTGTTTTTATTTTCAGAAGGCAGCGAGAGCCATAGCCTTTCCAACCCTACCAATGAGCCGCAGGCCGATGGCTGACTTCCTGGCAAGAGATGAGCCACCCCAGACCTACCATGGAGGATCCACATGGAACCCCACAGAGAGTGGTGGGATAAGCAAGAGACCTAAAACCACAGCCAATCAGTCAACCCAGGATAAGCCAGACAGACAGACACCAACGATCTTCAACACAACCTAAAGCAGAAATACAGAGGCCCCTAAGACCTCAACAATAAAGCAGCCTTAATACCCACCATGACTCAGAGAACTGAGCGAAAGAGGGGGTGGCAAGATTGTAAGAGCCATGGTAGAGGAGAATATCTAGAGACATGGCCCCCCTCAGTAACAACATACAAAGGGGGGTGGAACTGGGTTGATTCCTAGGCTATCCATAACCCCCTGCCCCATGGACTGATCCAGACTGCCCACAGAGGATGACATCCAGCTGATTGGGGACAGGGAGCAGGGGAATTGGGGAACTGGGGATACCAACATATTATTTGCTCATTCAGTGTATCTAATTATGGATAATAAAGAAAAAAAGGATAACCTTGGAAAAATTATTTATTGAGTTATTTATTTTCCAGGACAGACATAGAGAGAAAGAGAGAGAGAATGAATGAGAATGAGAAAGAAAGGGTGTGCCAGGGCTTCTTGCCAGGCCTCCAGATGCAAGCAAACTCCAGATGCATGTGCCACTTTGTGCATCTCGTTTTGCATGTGCAATGAGCGATCAAACCCAGGTCATCAGGTTTTGAGAGCAAGCACCTTTAACTGATATGCCATCTCTCCAGCCCTAAATAAATATTTTTATATAAATAAAAAACAACACATATACCTTAGATGAACTTTAGCAACTTCTTTAGTTTTAAACAAAGTCTCCACTTGACCAAGCTACCTTGGTCCTAGGCATTTTCTCAAAAGAAATCATCCAAAAACTCATATTTGAGCATTTACCTAGTTTTATTCAGAGGAGTAGCATGTTACAAATTAGCTGATCATCTTCCAGCTGTTGAATGAAAATAAGTTGTGGCTGTATAGTAGTCAGAAAGGAAAAGAAAGAAAGAATGAGCGAAAGCTAGAAGCATGTACAGATTTAAAATATTGTTTGAGAAGTAAAAAAAAGTCAACAACCAAGTTTAGAATGGCATGGTTCCATTCATTTGATGTTCTAGAAGATACAAAATTATAGTAATAAAAAATGAGTAGAATTTAGGGACAGGACTACCTTGGACTATGATAGAAGATTTAGAAGCTTATGTGTCCAAACAATTCAGATTATGTCCTCAAACTGATGCATTTTATTAAATTATCATATAATTTAAAATGTTCTTTACTTTTATGCCAAAGGACCTTTAGAGGTTATATCTTTCCATGTGTGTTGATCTCCTTCATAACAGAATCCAGCCAAACCAGATGGCTCAACTCTGGTTGCAGTTGCCTCTGCATTGCTGAGACAAAGCTCCTGACCAAAATCAGCTGATGGTTGGAATGTTTTGTCATTTTGCCTTACAGTCTTGAAGGGAAGCTTTATGATGGCAAGAGGAAGCAAGGAACAAACAGAGGCTGGGCATCACCTCTGCCACAGCAGGTGGAAAACGGCAGCAATAGGGGAGCTGGCTATACTACCCCAAAGTCCACTCCCAAGAACACACCTCCTCCAGCAAGTCTCCACCACCCACATTGCCATCCTCTGGGGATCAAGCATTCAGAGGACATGAGTTTATGGTGGAACATCCGATTCAAACCGCCACATCTGCCTTGAACATACTCCATTCTTTACAATCTTCATGCCTTTGCGTATCATCTTCACACTGGTTCTAGAGTATGATATTAGATAGCCCCTAAGCATATTTTGCAAACGATAAGGATTCTCAAATACAGAATGTGGCTTGAGCAATCTCAAAATCTAGATAGTGAAAAAGTGAGACTTAAATACAGGTTTCCTGTTTCTTTATTTCATGACCATCACAAACCTCCCTCCACTTCCTTGGGGTTAAGCACCTCATATGTCTGTCACTGCATTTCACCTAAATGTGCTACAGTGAGCATAAGCAATATTTCCCTGCTTTTAGATCCACCTACTGATTTTATCCAGATCATTCTTTTTTTTCATTTAATTACCTTACCTTTTTCTATAATAATTACACCAATGTCTATTCTCTCCACCAAATTATGAGGTAGACAATACCTGCAGACATTCCCTTATTCCTACAAATGCTACGCATTTTATTTAACATATAGCTTTTCTCCACCTAGTTCTTTTTTGTTGTTTCTTTTGTGAAAGTAGGTTGATGCTAAGTCACACTGATTAGTCAGAGGGAGTATCTCTCTACTCTGATGGCAGATTTTAACAAATCATATGGGTCAGGAGCTTTCATAAAAATTATGTAAAACCTAGTAGTATTTCAACTATTTTGATCAAAGAGAAAAACGGTTCCATCATAAAGAAATTAAAGTGTACTTTTCTGATGATTCATAGATACTTAAAACACTAAGTTCAAAAAGTTAAATGGATTGGCAGCTTAGTGGACCCTGTTGGGCTGTTCTTTGCAGCATAACTGTCTCAAAGAAACAGTTGGCCTGTATCCTCAGTCCTTCCATTTAATGAATATTTCAGTGGTTTTATGCATACCATATTACACTGGCAAATGCTTGCTTAATGGACTGAATCTAATGAAAATCGAAGCCATGAACATGTCAACTCTGATCCTTTAGTACGTACATTACTGAAATTTCTCTAACTCCTCAGAACAATCTTTTCTGGGCGTCCTTATGATCAAGTTAGTTTCTTTGTAGGGAGGAAGAACGATGGACAAATACTGAAGCCCAGGAAGTTGTTTCACTGAGCTCTTGTCGTCTTTCCCTCAGGGTTCACGGACACAGAGAAATTTCGTTTTCACATCATGCCATGTTTACCTTGGTCACAACATCATGTTTTCTCTATGCTTGGCATTTCCTGAAAGAGCTCAAAAATAGATTTCTGAAAGTCAGGTGTAGTGATGCCTGCCTTTATTTCCAGCACTCAGGAGGCTGAGGAAGGAGGGCCACAGTGAGTTCAAAGCTAGCCTAGGGATACAGAGTGAGTTCCAGGTCAGCCTGGCTTAAGAGTGAGACCCTGCCTCAAAAGAAGTAGGGTTCTAAACCAACACAAGTGGTCTGAAGACTGTAAGTGATGTTGTAAAATTGGACAGATTTGATTGTCTTATGTTTAAAGAATTATATTTGTGAACTTCGAGGACTAGTTCAAAAGTTAGAAAAGAAGCAGAGACTCTTTGGAGACGTCATATAATATGAATGCATGTTATGTCAGACACATTTCATTTTATACCATGACCATGCTATCAGATTTTTATTTGTGTCTTACGAATGTCTCACAATCTTCTCAGGTTGTAATTTAAAGACTTTTATTTAAAAGGATTGGTTATAGATCATTTATACACTTGTAGATTAATAACTAAATATCTATGCCTACAGAATTTTTATTACCGGATGCTTCGACCTCAAGGATAGACCTTGACACGGTGACAGCAACCTGTTCATCATAACATAAAGAAGATGTATGCTCAGGAAATCAGTGAGTTACCTGATGACAAAAAGACAGTGACTCTGTTAGATGACAAACTACAAACTTAGGAGATGATGTCTAACCTGAGCAACGAACCGACTCTAATGTCATAACTTCAACACAGATAAATGGTGGATGGTAAGTGGATTTAAAAGACCAACTCTTCAAGTGAAGGTGATAGAGATGAGTGAAAACACAGGCATATTAGTATATATTAAGCTCAATTTTAACCCACTTTACCATATGGCTACAGAAAAAAATGCGAGTAAAAGTTAGTTTATATGAGAGGAATCCTGAAAGTAAGTGGAATCAGTACAAATGTTGTTCTTCTCTGTCAAGGAGGATGATACTTAAAAACTAAGACTGCACTTTACAGGACAAACCTGTCACTGAGAAGGACCAAGGTGTTAGAAAGAGCAGAAACCGTGCTATATATTGTCGTCAGCTTCCTTCCACTGGGATGAATATCCAAACCAGTTTAGGGGAGGAAGGGATTTATTTCAAGTTTACAGATTCAAGGAGGAAATTCCATCAAAGGTAGAAGAAGCTGCTTTCATATATCCAAGCAGAGAGAAACAACCAAAAAACCTATAAAAACCCCCCAAACAGCAAGAACAAATGGGCAGCAAACAGGGGCCCCACCAGAACTCAGACTGCTCTGCATATCTTTGAGCTGGAAATCAGATCGGACACACCTAAGGGCTAGACCCCAGGATCCACCCCTAGTGACACCTCCTCCAGGAAGGCAGCTGGAGACAAGCTTTAAAAAAATACCTGAGTCTATGGAAGGACACACATTTAAACTACCACACCATATAAGAAAAACTTAAAGAAATTAGGGAAGCGCTAAAAATATGAGAACCTGCGAGTGATACCCTAGCAGTTTTAAAAATATTTAACAAAACACATGAAAACAGGCAGAGGTGAAGTTAAAGTTATTAGAAACCATGTTGCATACTGTCACTTATAACCACAAAATTTAAGGTTACAGTTTTACTAAATTTAAGAATTTTCCCAGTATTTAGTTGCTTCCATAAATTGCTATTTAATAAATGAATGAAGAAAAATGTTCAGGAGAAATCATTTTTCTTAATTATGTCATTCTCCTATTAAGGCTATTATCTAATATCTAATATTGGAGGTTATGTTCCAAAGAGACACTCTAGACCTTTAAAAACAACCTTCTGAAAGGTTAGCTATAAATCAGTTGAAACTGACATGCAATTCAGGAGACGGACGTAGGAGATGAAAGGAACTAGGGGGAATGGGGCTAAGGGGGGAATATACACTAATCTAAATCCACAATGAATTGACACCATAGCATCCTTTCGTACAGTAAGTTCTTGAGGTAACTGGAGGCATCAGGTGGTAACAAGGGTCTTGAAGAGGGTGGGTGGAAGCCCAGCTCAGAGAAAAATGGCCCTGGCCTATGGCTCCCTGCCCAAGTAGTTACTTCCCACAATGAGCTATGATCAAACAGACCCATGAGGTCCCCAAAACAAAATAAGCTTTTGTCAAAGCTCTTGAATACCCACCATAGGCAGATGATAAGACCTTATTGCTGAACATTCCACAGACTGCTCTAACACAACACTGAGAAACCCTGCTGGATCCAGAAACAAAACCCAGAAGGTTAGCCTGTATAGTGCTGAAAGGTGTCACATGAGCTGCCTGGGGAAGCAGACCAACGATCTTCTGAAAAAGCAGGGGACATCCTTATGCAACACCAATGGCCTGAGAATGCAGAACACACGGCTACATGGGACAGACTAGCAAGACAAGAAGTGCCCATCTGTGCAATGGTGGTGCTCAACCTAGGTGGGTAATCAGCAGCTGGCTAATTGGCTATGAGATCCACTCTGTGGCAAGGAACCCATAACTGGTACTGGGAATCAAGGCAAAATTTTGTGGGGACCAAGATCCTGATCTCCAAAGGGAAGCCCCCACTAACCAGGGTCTACAGACAGGGTCTACAGACTCATTAGAATCTTACCATATCGACAATGTTTGTCTCACTTAACCAATAGTGATCTCATTCTCTGTTGGAGATTCTGTCTGTATTTTTCAGAAAGCAACGAGAACCATGAACAACCTAATTCTACCAATAGGATCTGAGATGTTGGGGGACCCCCAACCAGGAGATGAACCACCCCTACCTCACCATCTAGAGCCCCAATGAAACCTTTAAGAAAGTGGGGAGATGAGCAAAAGAGCTACCTTCACTGTAAGTCAGATAATCTATGAAAGGGTAATGGAGATAGACACCAAGGATGCCCAAAATAGTCCAAAACACAAATCCAGATACTCAGGAACTCAACAATAAAGCAAACATAAAACTCACCCACCATGACTCAGGGAAGTTCTAGGAAGAGATGGTGGAAAGAATGCAAAAGTCATGGTAAGAGAGAATATCCAGAGACATTGCCCCCCCAACAACAACAGCAACAACACCACACACACACACACACACACACACACACACACACACACACACACACACACACACACAGGCCCACACAACCCCCAGCCCATGGACCATTCTAGCAATCCCACTGAGGAGGCCCTCAGTGAGTTGGGGCCAGGGAGGAGGGAACTAGAAGTACTAACACAAGACTTGTTCATGCCGTGTGTCTAATTATTAACAATAAATAAATTTTCAAAAGTAGATGTCAGTAAAGATAATTTTAGTGAGTGGATTAAATCCTCAAAAATATTTTGATTCAGTTCCAATGCCTCCAGAGTGCACAGATGTGGCAAGTAGCATAAATATTAGAAAACAGGGTCTAATTTTCCAGAATCCTGTTCAAGAAGGCAAAGTTTCCCTTCTGTATGACTTTCCCTTGAAATGACTGCAGACATCTTGAGTTGTAACCATGACTGCCCTTGAGTCAGCCAAGTCAGTTTTCCCAGCTGAATTTCCCAGCATGCTCTAAATAGATGTGGCCATAAGAGCTTAACAATCAATTCTTTAACATCAGATTATACATTCTGGCTTAGAGTCACCTTTGCTCTGCTCATAATATATAAAGTCACCTTTGCTTGGACTAATACTATGTATCCCTCTACTTCTTTGCCAAGTTTCAGGGATCCACAGTTTACAATGCTTCTCTGCTCCTAACTACCCACTCTGACTCAGGGGATCTTGGCTCTGGAGCATTACTATGGAGCTTCAGTCAACTCTGTTCCCTTCCACCCTGAGGCAAAGTGAGTGGGGTCCTAGTATGGCTGGGACAGGAAGCTGAGACTTAACCTGAAAGTTCGTTTAATATCAAAACATTTTAAAATATTTTAAAAAATATTTTATTTATTCGTTTTCAAGCAGAGATAGAGGGAGAGAGAGAGAGAGAGAGAGAGAGAGAGAGAGAGAGAGAGAGAGAGAGAGAGAGAGAGAGAGAGAAAGAGAGAGAACCAAAGCCACCACCTTGTGAGTTTGGCTTATGTGGGTTCTGGGGAATCAAACCCAGGGCCTTAGGCACTGGAGGCAGGTGCCCCAACCGCTGAGCCATCTCTCCAGCCCTAAAATATTTTTTATTTTTATTTTTATTTATTTAAAATGGGGAGAGAGAAAGAGAAAATGAATGAGAATACCAGGACCTCTAGCCACTGCAAACAAACGTCAGATACATGTGCCACTTCACGATCTGGGTTTATGTGGGTTCTGGAGAATTGAACCAAGTTCTTTAGGCTTTGCAGGCAAGCTCTTTAACCACTGAGTTATCTCTCTAGCCCATGATATTTATTTTTAAAAGTGACTATAATGAGAATAGTAATAGGTTTGTGAAGATGGTAAGGGAGCTGGAATGAACCCACTCCAGTTCCCCAAACTGTCTCCAACTCGTGCTTAAAACCATGCAGAGCTCGTGTCATTTTAGAAAGGATTTTTAATGTCCATCAGCCTCTGGGTGATGGTGAGTAGCAGTATAATTTAGCACGACTGTATACATTATCATCCTATTTGAATTTGTATAAAATAGAACTGATTGTAATGATGATATTTTAAGCAATGGTTTTGAGTTATAGGGAGATATTTTCCCAGAGTATTACTTTCTTGATATTAAACAAATTATTCCATTTTATGCTTATTGAGAATATAAGGGATCAGACTAATGCAATGGATATGTCTCTTCAAAAAAAAGTAGAGTAAAATTTCATCTTATGAACAATTGAATTTTAGTTTGGGATAGATCCTCCATGCTAAAAGAAGAAAGGGCATTAGGCTTCTGTGGAAATAACGTAGTTTTCCAAAAGAGTGGTAGAGTTATATAATCTGTGTATCTTAATTTCCCATCTAAAAATAAGTTTTGCCATGCAATATGATTTATACCTTTTTATTTATTTTATTTTTATTTGGTTTTTCGAAGTAGGGTCTCACTGGGTAGTCTCAAGGTGGCCTCAAACTCACTGCTATCCTCCTACCTCTACTTCTCAAGTGCTGGGATTAAAGGCATATGCCACCATGCCTGACCAAATTATAGTTTTTAATTGAGTTAGAAATAAAACCCCATTAGTTCCTTTACTTCATGGTCCTTAAGTATAGGCTTGTTATGTTCATTTAGTGGGACTGTTTGTAAATGAAAAATATAACCATAGATTATAGCTTTCCTGTTACCAGCACCACGTGACAGAATTTCAGCATCAAAAGTCCATGTGGGTTCCTGATTTTTCTTACTTGCTTTGATCAAATAATTTTTCCCATTTCTCCTTTTTTAAATGGAAAATGGTGTATAGAACTTGTCTGTTGGAAACCGTGGTCTTCCTCTAGACAGAGCTGATTGTGTCGTATGTTTGAGTCGTGATTCTGTGCCCTGCCCTCCGGTTTTGTTCTGTGTGAATGCTAATGAGTTAGAATGGCTGTATGAAAACTCCCACTAGAAGAGAACTGGTATTTGTTAAATGAAAAACATTTCTAAAAATAACGTTTATTTTCACTATCATGTGCCATTTATTTGACTTAGAGGTGAGCAGTTTAACTTACATTCAACAGTTATTTTAAAACAGGACAATGGGCAGAGCTAAGAATAACGAGAAATGAGGCATGAAACATCTTAATTATTGTAGAAGAAAACACAATAGTTTTTTTTAAAAATCTTGTTCTTTGTAAGAGACTTACAATATTTGTACTTAAAATCTGAATGTAATTCAACCTTTTTGAAATCAAAATGTAAGTGATGGATGCCCATAATGAACCTGTTTTGTTCTGGGGCTGGGAAGATGGCTCAGAGGCCAAAGTCATTTGCTTTTAGGTCCAGGTTCTATTCTCCTGCTGCCCACATAAAACCAGACCCCAAAAGCATCTGACATTCATTTGTAGCCATAAGCGACCCTTGTGTGGCCACACACACACACACACACACACACACACACACACACACACACTACGTTTTTAAGAAAAATAAACCTAGTATTTTCTTTTAGTCACCCACTATTTCATCAAAAGTGGGGAATCATGGTTTGTCTTAATATAATAAACATTTAGAAACCATCAGAAAGAATGTTGACCTTTTAATTGAATCTGTAATGCAATTTAAAAAGCAAGATTAAAGTCTGACATTTTTGTTCATCCTTGAAACATCTGTGTGGCATTTTTCCCTGTCTCTGGGAAGGCTCAATCATGGCAGCAACAGGGCAGATACTGTGAGAGGAGCCCAGAGGACTAAACCAGCGGGCAGATGGGATGCCCTCCTTTTCCCTAGACATCCAATTTCCCTGGTCATCAGTCTACATGTCTGCTGCCATGATGACCAGTAAATGTGCTTATTTTAGAAAAGGCCAACCTGTTGGAAATCCAGTCTGAGATGAAATTACAGGCAAAGCTATGAGCCACACAGTCTGTTTGTGCCTTCTTTGCTCAGAAGCTGGGAATCTTGTTGATTTGGAAAGGGAGGAAGCAGTGTCAGGAAGGCATCTCCCCCCAGAGGAAGTTCACTGCAGATTTGAAAATTTCGCAACTGGGATTTGAGCAGAGGCTGAGCAGAGGGGAAGAAAATCTCTGGGAAAGTGGTCTGGACCAGGGGAGATTCATAGCAGGAGAGAGCTAGAAGGACTTTTGAGTGTGAGGGGCAGCATGAGAGACAGATACTGCCATTTTCCACGGCACTTTGTGAAGGAATGGACCTGGTGTGAGTCCTAACTCTGGAGTCAAATGGGGATTCAAGCTCCAGGAGGGCAAGATACTTGGTGGGCATGTCGGCTCTAGATAGCATTTTGGGTTTGGACAAGTAAATATGGACGTCTCTATATCTCTCTTGATCTCTTGTAAAAAGAAATTCTGTGCTATCACATGTCCTAAAATCTCGATTGGCTTCAGAGCAAGGAAGTGCTTGCCGACCTCTGCCCAGTATGGGGGTAGGTAAGTCACCAGGTCTGGGAGGAGCATTTGCCACCAAGGCAGGTGTCCTGAGGCCTAATAAGCTTGGCAGCCCATGCGAGATGGGGACAGGCTGTGGCCAAGGCAGAAGGAAAGGGGGATTATGGGGACATGAAGGCAACATGTTCCTTTTGTACCACTATCTGAGTCACAGCACAGTGTATCAGGTTCTGAGCTCAAGATAGAAGGAAACCAGCAGCCAACTTTCTGGGGCCCAAGATTGCTATGTAATGCCAAGAGAAATTGGCATGAGGTGGAGTGGGGGGAGAGGAGCTCCAAAACCCCGGATAAAGGGAGAAAGGGGTTTTAACCGTTATTAGGGAGAGGAGGTAGAGAACTGTCCTGTGAAGGAGCAGCCTTGCATGGTGTGACTGGGGTGGGGACTGCGGAGATGTGACCTTCTCTCCTCTCATCCCAGGAATACTGTCATCAGAGCAGAAGGAGGCTCCAAAACCCCAGGTCTAGTCTGAGTATGGCCGATGGGAGGAGGGGTCCAGGGTATAGCCTTGAATGCTTGAGTTTTGTTTTCAAGGTCTGTTTTCTGCTGTTTGTTTCAGGTTTTGACCATTTAGAAACTTTTAGCAAAGTCTAGATTTATTTTAGTATCTGTTTATGTTAAAGGATTTGAAAAGACCACTTTATAAGAGCTATTGTAAGTGATTTTAGTATATTTATTTGCCTATGTTTCTGTGACTAGAAAATGTAGAATGATGTACCTGAATGTACACACAAAAGTTTAGAGTTAAAGGTATATAAGGTTAATACCAGTATGTGCTATCACTTAGCACAGGGCCCTCTCTGCAGCCAGGTGTAAATGGGGGAAAGACAGTCAGCTTCAGCTGTAGAGCCTGTCAGAACCTGGGAACAAGCCAAAGACTAAATTCCACTTTAATAGTAGAAGCTAATTGATATGCAAAGGACTCCTGTACAGTTCTTCTACACAATGATGCTAATTGATGTTGACATTTACGTGATTTTATACACACACACACATACACACACACATATATATATATATATATGACTTCTTAGAGTCAAAGCTTAGAAAAACCCTTTAATAAGATAGCATCCTTTAAACTAGAATTGTTAATTATATCAACTTATACTAGGTTTTATGTTTGTATATTCCTAATTGTATTGACTATTCTCTTTAAGCAATGATATTGATCACCTAAGGAAAAAATCTAGAAATAAATTCTTAATTTTAATACTAGTTTTCTTTAAATATTTTCTCTTGTTTATTCACTCCTAATAGTAGTCTTTGTAAGACTTTATAACTAACCCGATGTCTGTTAACATTCAATAGAAATACAACTTTTAACAAAGGAAGCAGAGCAATGTTTTGGATCTGTGAGAACATCATCCATAGGCCAAAGAAAAATGGCTTTAAGTAAGCCTGACCTAAGAACCACTCCGTTTATACCTCTTAGTTACTCAAAATGGCCCTAAAGGGTTTATTGTCATGAATTCCTTGGCCTCTTTTACTTACACTGCTCCCCAAATCAAAGCTGAGCAGCCCTGATGGTGAAGGACACTCCCTGAGTGAAGGTTTCCAGAGTTAATGGTAGCTAGGTGAGGGAAACACTTTCTTTCGTGCATAGCCGCTGATAAAATGCCTATGCTCTTATGAACAACTGTTCACCCATGTTCATGTGGACAATTGCAATATAACACACTGAGTGATACAACAAAAGACCTCAAAGTGATGTAGGAATTTGGGATGTCATTCAGACCATCAAGGCCTTTCTCAGCTCCCGGCTGATCATTAACTCAGGTGCTAGGGTGCTAGATACTCATGGTCACCCACCTTAAGGTACTTGCCCAAGCTAACTATATTTCTTTGTCAATATGTTAATTATTGGAAAAATCAAATTTTAAGACGAGGGTTGCTTATTGGTGTTAATTTTCTAAAATAAGGTTCTCACATCTAAAAACATTATGGGTTTAAAAATGGTTTCTATTTGTTCATGCTAATGCTATCAAATGGTCATCATTGGACTTATGTAACTTAAAGGTTTAATTTCAGCCATTGTGGCTTCTATCCTCCTGTTAGGTAAAATATATTGGAATAACTTAGTTAAGGTTTTGTAAAATTTCTGTCATGGATAAAACATAAAATCATCTTATGTTTATAAGGATCTCCTATATATCAGATAAATTAATGCCTGAAATTAAACTAACAACATTGATTGTCAAATGTTTTCTCTTTCAAAAACAGACTCACCAAGTGTTATATTAGAATTCAGCTATTCTGATTTGACAGGACTTGACTCTGCTTTATTGTGGATAATCACAGAGTCTCTATCTAAGATATTAACAATTGTCTTATTTTGGGTACTTCAAGTCAATTTCCTCTAATAAACTAACTCTTTAAGACATATTCCCTACTCCAGGATACAAGCTCAGACATCTGAGGAAAATTATTTCAGCCTCTACAATTTGAGTTTCCAAGCCCTCCTGGATAATTGGTATGTTTTCAACCATAGATGCTATCTTACTGGACTGTTCATGATCTGATGACTTCCAGGTTAGATCTCTATATTTGGACCTATTGCTAAAATGCTTTCAAAACTATGTTTTGGATATATTAACAGTCATGAGATAAAAAATTAATTAAGATGAGCCTACTTCATACTTCAGTTATGGCCTAAACTGTTCCAAGTAAGTAAACTCAAGGTTGGACAAGATATACTGAAAGTTATGCCATTCTTTAGTTAGATATTAGTCAATTTAGATGTCAATATAGATATATCTATCCTACAAGGTTAATACAAATTCCTCTCTAAGTATGCTAATTCCCTGTATAAAAGCCAAAGTCACTTGGCATCATGGGACAAATAGGCTAATATTTTGACCTCTGCTCCCAGGTCACAAAGGCCTCAAGAGGTGAAAGGGCCATCCTGAGGTGTTTGCACTGCTTCTCTGAGTGTCACCTATCTTTCAAGAAGGATGAGGAGAACCAGAAACAAATCAGTGTACAGTCAAAAACATGAGAGTCAAACTGGGACTGATAGTCCTAACAATTTCCCAACAAAGGGAAAAAACCAAGGTCAGCACAACCTGGACTCCTCCTCACTGACAGCAATAATGCTGAAAAAGCCACAGTGCTTCTCCCAGACCCCAAATCCTCCTTAGAGAGCCATCATGACACCCCAAAAGACATACTTGTTTAAATCTTGGCTTTATACCAGGTCTTAAACACTCAGAGAGAAATTTATAACCAAGGATATATGGTAACAACAAGACTCTAAAACAGGTTGGCTCCTACTCTTCATAGTTCTAATCCTATGACTAAATGTCATAAGCCTCCAACCATTGAAATGATTTCTAACAGAATAGGATCTAAAATAAAATAGAATTCAGAGAAATCATACCAAATTGACTTAACTTTCATCTAATAGTAGAAAATATAGATTCTAGTATCAGAAGAATTAGGCATTTCTTTTGCATGTAACACCTCTATGAATATAATTTTAAGAAAACTGACAAACCATATAATACTTATTAGCACATATTTAAAGATTTTATAATCTATGGATATAAGATATCTCCCATTAATAATTTTATGATGTATATTTTGTAACAGTATTGGCAAAACACAATGATCTCTGAGACAAGCTATACTTAACGCATTTACCATATCTGAGAATGATCTATTACCTTTAAAAAAAACCTTTGAATATATTTGGCAATTCACTCTTGGTAGAATTTTCAAAATTGATCAAGGTTAACCTGAGAAAACAAAAGTCTGTATCATAGTTAAAATCAGAATGTTGTCCAATCAGAAAGGTGTCTTTGAATAACCCAGAAAGAGGAATTTTTTATTAGTCCAGTAAGCATATCTGCCATCATCCTGCCTCAGCTCTGTAAAAATATCACATGTATCACAAGGCTTAATTCACATTGAATAAATGGTTTTATAGGAAAAAAAGCTTCACAAATTGACTAGAAATCAAATTAATTGAATTTAACCTTAAGCCGTTTTTAATCTATTTTTTTCTTATTTATTAGGAACTTAAAAGTTCCCATAAATCTGAGCATGCCTGTGAGGCAGAGAAAGCCATTGTCATTTGTTCCATCCCCCTGCGGCTTGGCCGGCTTCAGTGACCAGCAGCACATAGGGAGGAGCTTCAGTCTGGAGGTTTGCAGACATACCTTTTGCTGGCAGGTTGGAAGAGAAAATAATTTTATTAGTCTGTATTTAGGCAAAAGGGCAAAAAAGCCATAATATCTAAAAAGGGGAAAAAAAAACCCTTAAAATCATTCCAATAAAAAAGCAAAAATCAGCAGGGTGTGGTGGTGCACGCCTTTAATCCCAGCACTCGGGAGGCAGAGGTAGGAGGATTGTGGTGAGTTCAAGGCCACCCTGAGACTACATAGTGAATTCCAGGTCAGTCTGGACTAGAGCGAGATCCTACCTGGAAAAACAAACAAAAAATGAAAAGAAAAAAAAAAGAAAAAACGAAAAAAATCAATGTCTGGTCTTTTTGAAACAAAAAGGCTGTTAGCACCCCAGGGGGGAACCTTGCTCTCTGACAAGTCTTTTGTCCTCAGCCTCCAGTTTTAGTGACCAGCCCAGCCCAGCTGCAGGCCTCTTTGAAGCAAAGGCTGTTAGCACCCCCCAGGGGGTCCTCTAGCCAGTTTGGCTGAGGGGAAAAAAAAAACTTTTTTCTTTTCTGTTTCCAAAAAGCTATGAAACTTGAAATAAAGAATTATAAAAGTACGGCTCCACCATTTTTGAATTTAGGTCTCCACCCTGCTGGGGATTTGAGTTTGGTTGCGGAGAGTCAGAGCATAAAGCCCAGGGCACAGGGTGCCATCTATGTTAGCTCAGGAGGTTCTGATCCACAGTGCCTGCAGAGGCTGTGTCCCAGGGTAGCTCCCTGCCTTACTCCTGCCAGCGAATGCAGAGCATAGTGCCTGGATGTCTAAGGTCACTCCTCCTGCAGTGGGACATTTTTGTCCTTAGTGTCCCATCCAGGGACATGGTCCCATGGAGGCGGTTCCCTGCTGAGCATACCTAAGAGGCTGCAGCGTTCCAAACCCTTTGCCTCAGGGCTCCCCCACTCAAGGACCAAAAGATCAGCCTTGTTTCATCCAGCAAAAGCATCAGAAACATTTTTATTCTCTTAAAGTTTAAAATTAGAATAAATGTGGAAATTAAAAATGATTTAGATCTTGGTGGGACCTCCAAATTTGTTACAGGGAAACCTTGGCACAGATATATTTGGTTTCTAGTGTTGAATTTCCCCCGAGTTCGTGTCCTTTAATGCAAAAGAATTATACACAGGGACAGAAATAAGTCTTATTACACATTTATTCTAGATTAATTAGTTAAGGGAAAAGGGAATTGGCTAGGAAAGTCGCCCAGCCACCACGTGGTCTGTGAGGTTCATAATATCATATTATTCAAGGAAACATGGGAAGTTACAGAGTTCTCCAGCCACCAGTGTGGGGAAAAATGTGGAGAGTTTAACAGAACTTAAGTTGTTCAGCTAAATAAGCAGAAGAAGAAAAGATAATACAGCGATCCCATCATGAAAAGGAGAGATTCATGAGGGAAAAAGTCTGGAATCTTCCCCCAACCCCAGTCAATGGTAGGCCTTATCTTTCTAAGGCCTGGAGATTCAGAGATCCTTCTGCTGCACTGCCATGTGGGGAAGAGGAGGGCTTTCTTCTAGGGAAGTTACTTAAGTTTTCCCCAGGTGAATCAGAGAGACAGCTAATTGGTCCATATCTGACCAATCAGTTTTAGCCCCTAGGTTGTGGCTCTAGCTAGACACCTCCCACTCAAGGGGAGGGGTTGTCTCTGCAGACATCTGACCCATCACAGTCTCCTCCACCATGGCTCTTACAATCTTTCCACCCCCACTTCTGCTCAGTTCCCTGAGTCATGGTGGGTGAGTTTTAAGTCTGATTTATTGTTGAGGTCTTATGTGTCTCTGGACTTCTGCTTTGGGTATGTTGGGTATTGTTGGTATCTGTCTCCATTGACCTTTCATGGGTTATCTGACTTGCTGTGGTTGTAGTTTTCATACTTACCTCATCACTTTCTCATAGGTTTCATTTGGGCCCTATAAGATAGGTTAGGGGTGGTTCATCTCCTGCCTGGATGTCAGCCATCATCCCATGTCTTTTTGGTGGAATTGGGTTGTCCATGGTTCTCTCTGCCTTCTGAAAAAAATACAAACAGAATCTCCATCAGAGAGTGAGGATAGTATAGGTAAAATGAGATAGACATTGCTAATTTGGCCAGATTCTAGTGGGTGTAGCCTCTTTGTAGATCTCTGGTAGTAAGAATTTCCCCTTGGAGCCTGGGTTCTTGGTCCTCATGAGATTTTGCCCTGGATCTCAGTTCCAGTGAAGGGTTCCTTGCCACTGATCAGATGACCACTTAGTAAGCTGTTAAATACCCTCCTAGGTTTAGCACCACTATTGCACAGCTGAGCACTTCTTGACTTCCTGGTCTCCTCCATATAGCAGTGTGCTCTGCATTCTCATGATATCAGTCTATTTTGTATACCAGTAGCCTCTGCTTTCTGCAAAATATTATTGACCAATCTTTCCCTGGCAGCTCATGCAATGCCTTCTAGCACTATACATGCTACTATCCAGGGACTGGTTACCCTTCCAGATCTAGCAGGGTCTCTTGGTATTGTGTGGTGACACTGTGGTATCTTCAGCAATAGGTTGCTTCTTACTTGCTTCCTTCTGGAAGGATGCTTCAAGTTACGTTCCACAGACATGAGATTCAAATGCTATGTAGCACACTGGTTTAATTCCATCCTACTAAGTTATTATTACAAGGTGTCATGGTTTGATACAGGTGTCCCCCACAAACAATTGAATGTGTTCTGATAGATCGATCCTCAGCTGATGGCAGTTTGGGTTTTACAACCTTGATGAAGCTGTGTTGTTGGGGACAGGCTTATGGGGTTATAAACCAGCTTCCCCTTGCCAGTCTTTGGCACACCTTCCTGCCGCTGTTTGCAGTGCTGTAGCAGAGGTGATGTCCACCCATCTGCTCATGCCATCATTTTCCCTGCCAGGATGGAGTCTCCCCCCGAGTCCATAAGCCAAATAAACCCTTTCCTCCACAAGCCGCTTTTGCTTGGGTTCTTTCTAGCAGCAACTAGAATGTTGACCGCAACAGTTTGGGTACCAGGATGTGGGGTCATCTGTTGATGCTAGAACCCTGATTCTGTGGCTTTGGACCTTTTGGAAGCGATCTACAGGTGGAATGTAGATGGATTGGAAACCTTGTCCTGAGAGAGACCTTGCAGTAATGAGAACTATGGACTGTGAGTGAGGTTTGGCTTACGAGGGTGAGAAAGAACTTTGTCAGGACTGTGCCAGAAGCAGTTTGCGTGAGAGGCTTGCTGCATTCTGCCTGCCTGTGTCCTGGAAACCTGTGCAGGGTTGTTTTACGTAAAGATGGACTGGTGTGAGCAGATGGAGATGGCACAGAAAGAAAGATCTTTGGGTCGAAACTGCTGCCCGTTCACTTGCAATTGTTTGAGAGATTACAACCACTGAGATTGGGCCAGTTGGTCTGCATTAGAACAACAGGAAGAATGTGGATTCTTTGAAGTAAAGGGCCTGAATGCTTTGATCCCCCCTGGATTAACAAGTTGGTAGCCCACCTGGTTCTGTGGAATGGTGATTGGTTAGAAAGAGAGGGTCATTGGATTTGCAACACAGTTTTGTTTTTGAAAAATGGCCATCGGCATGTGAAGCAGCTGTGGAAGGTTGCCTGCATGGAGCCCGATGGAGCCATGAGGATAAACTATGGGTTGCAATGGAGACCCAGTGAATTCCAGGACTATGGATGGCCAAGGCGAGCTGCCAGTACCGGATGATGTTTTCCTGGACTGTGAGTAGCTGAGCTGGTGGGGCGGAATTGAATCTCCAACAGATTTGTGTTATTGGTTAGAATCATTAAACTTGGAGTTAGAGATTGATGGTGCCCTGTTTGTTTAAAATCTTGTATTGGTCAATCTGTTTTTGCTGTGCTTCATGTTTTGCATTGTGAATGTTCTGTGCCATTACGGGTTTATTTTTGGTATTATGGCTCAGTTGAAAAATGTGGGGACTTAAGAGTTGAGCTGAATGCATTGTATTTACATCATGTATGATTATTAGTTTGTGGGGGCCAGGGGCGGACTGTCATGGTTTGATACAGGTGTCCCCCACAAACAATTGAATGTGTTCTGATAGATTGATCCTCAGCTGATGGTAGTTTGGGTTTTACAACCTTGATGAAGCTGTGTTGTTGGGGGCAGGCTTATGGGGTTATAAGCCAGCTTTCCCTTGCTAGTATTTGGCACACCTTCCTGACGCTGTTTGCAGTGCTGTGGCAGAGGTAATGTCCAGCCCTCTGCTCATGCCATCGTTTTCCCTGCCAGGATGGAATCTCCCCCCGAGTCTGTAAGCCAAATAAACCCATTCCTCCATAAGCCGCTTTTGCTTGGGTTCTTTCTGAGCAGCAACTAGAAAGCTGACTGCAACACAAGGTAATCTTACTTCATCTACTTGATGCAAGATTCATAGATTTATCCATATTTTAGTGTGCAAAAACGAGCATGTTTATGAATAAGGATAAGTAGCATAACACCCAACTAGTTTATGACTCTAATTTTCTAAAATGATTAAGGAAATAATCTCCCCACTTAATGTGAGGCTAAGTAAACACCACCATGCTAAAAACCGTGGTCCAGTCTTAAAGCTATGTGTTCTCAAATGAAACAACTCTAATTACTCAAGACTTTGCAGAGAAATTGAATTAGTGATTGTTGCAATTAGCTTCCTAGTTGCTACACAGAAAGAACCCAAACAAAAGCTCTTGTGGAGGAATGGGTTTATTTGGCTTATGGACTCGAGGGGAGACTCCATCCTGGCAGGGAAAACAATGGCATGAGCAGAGGGGTTGACCTCACCTCTGCCACAGCACTGGAAATAGCAGCAGGAAGGTGTGCCAAATACTGGCAAGGGGGAGCTGGTTTATAACCCACATAAACCCACCCCAACAACACAGCTCTAGTGAGGTTGTAATTCCCTAACTGCCATCAGCTGAGGATCGATCAATGAGAACACATTCATTTGTTTGTGGGGGACACCTGGATCAAACCATGACAGTGATGTATAACTTATTTGTTGAGATATGTATATGGCAAACAGTTAATATGTATCATATCTTAGGTTGATTGAAAGGAAGTGGCCCATGGGATTATAACGGTTGGGAAGTATCACAATCTGCATTTGCAAACTGGAGACCCAGAATAACCATTGTGTAATTCCTTCCAATTTGAGTTCAAGGTCTAAGAACAAGAACAGCTAAGAAGACAAGTTCCATTCAGATTCCAAATCCTAAGGCAGGCAAAGAATGAGTGTTGAGTTTGAGAAGAGAGAAAGGTAAATAATCCCTTTACTCCAAATTTTTTTCTACTAAAGTGTTTATTGTTTTAGATGAAGCCACACATCTTAAACATCAGTTCAGATATACCCAAAGATGGGAAAAAGCGTTTATCCAAGTATCTGGACATCCTGTGACCAAGCAAGGTGTTGCATGGATTTAACTATCATAACCATTTAATTGGTTTTAAAGTAAACAGTTTTCTTAAGAGCCACAACTGAAAAAGAGCTATAAGTATTTGTTACATAAACTTGAAAAAACAAGTTTATATGTTAAACTTGATAAAAGCTAAGAGAAATTAAGCTTTTGAGTAAATTTGGTCATAGTAAGTTTATAGAACTCCTAGTTAGAAGTCGATCAAATTATTATAGCAAAATGAGCTTGAGCTCACTGCCCCTTCCCTATATTCATGGTTACATTCTGTAGGCCACAGATGGCCAGTCACATAGCATGAGGTGAGAAACTACCAGTGCTTTGAAGTCCTGTGAGACAAAAGAAGTAATTGCTTTAACTGTGATAAGGAAGTTAGGAAAAGTTGAGGCCGGAGAATACCTGGGGAGGATTATCAGGACTTCTCCTGAACCCACTGTAAATGTGTGAGTTGCTAGGTGTTTGTAATTTACATGCCTAAATGTCACATACACATCTCTGTGCCCTACTTAAAATCTCTTTGTAACCGGGGTTCGGGGCCAATGCTTCATTTATGCTTGGACTGCCTGGGCTCGGGCCGGGCCAGGGTGTAAAATTACAACTCCCCTCTCCTCTTGCTGTGAAGGGTTTGTCTGTTTGTTACTGGATATTTCTACAACAGAATTAGTAAAGAACTCCAGTGGGATCATAAGTGCACCAGCTAGTTCGTGTAGGAAGGGCAGTGCACCCTGTGGCTCTTGCATTGTTTCTGCCTCCTCTTCCAGTGTTTCCGGAACCTTAAGGCTGGGTGTTGAGCTCTCTCTCTCCCCAGCTTCTCATTGTCTACTTGTTAGGTTTTTAGGCTTCTGTGTCTATCACCATCTCCATGTAATTAGCAACCTGGCTAGCTGTGAGATTGGCATTCATTCTTCCCTTCTTCTCCAACATTCCCTGAGCACTGATGAGTGTGACAGAGACGACTTGTCCAGTGCTAAGCCCAGGATTTTCTCTCCTTGTCATTTTGATGAGTTTTGGGTCACCCTGATATTCATAGCCATCGGTTAAAAGAAGGATCTCTAATCAAAAGTGAGATTAGCATTAACCAAAGCACAGGAACATACACACTCAGAAGGCTTTTTGATGGGCATAATGTCTCTGTTTGGCCAAAGAACCAGGGGCAGCTTCCCTCTGGGTCTATGACCTTCCCAGCTAAATGCTTTTGGCTAGGTTGCTTCTCAGTAGTAGGAGTAAATTCTTTCTCACTGAGTCTTTCTTTAGCTGAAAAATTGTGGCAGCTTCAACCTTTTGCACATAGTGCCTGTACTTTGGATAAGCATATCATGTCTTTGTAAGTTAAACAGCATCTTTACCCATTCAGACATAATATAAAGGTCAAGAGATGGTCTAGGTTTGTAAAAGAAATTAGTCTAAGTTTGTAAAAGAAATTATCAGTTAACATTTCAACTGTGACTTTTTTTTTTTTTTAGAATTTAGATTGTAAGACAAAACCAGGGGTTTCAAAAGTAACTATGCCAAGGACTAATCCAAAATGATCTGTCATTATTACTATTTTATTCTTAATGATTTTTTTAAATTTTATTTTATTTCTTTGCGTGCGTGTGTGTGTGTGTGTGTGTGTGTGTGTGTGTGTGTGTGTGTGTGTGTGTGTCAGGGTTGCGTGCCATTGCAAATAAATACCCATCTTGTTTTACCTGGGTGACTAAGGAATTGAATCCAGACTGGCAGGCTTTACAGGCCAGTATCTGTAATTGCTAAGCCATGGTCGCAGCCCCATTTAATCCTTATTCACTGTACTGGCTCCATATTCTGGAGAGAATCCATAGCCACCTCCTTCTAAGCCTGGTGCTCTTGCTTCTCTGTTCCAACATGACATGGTATTCATTGCTCAGAAGAGTATTAGAAGTTGTACCTTCTTATGAATATTTGTCATTGATTTTGGGAAGTAGTCATCTGACAGTCCTATTTACTAAGAGAATTACCTGAAGACTTTTCAGACTTGGTAAGGGAAATGTTCCCACCCATCCCAGGAGTCATAAAGGCTGAGTTATCTACTGTCTCAGTTCCCTCACATCTGTGATTTAGCAAGCGTACTGGATCTCAGCAATCAGACACTGACATGACTTTATCTCCAGAACTAATAACTGGAAAGGATGGGGTGAGATCTCTTTCATTCTTTTAGAGTAACATAGCCAGAGATTGGTAGGTGCTTCCATGACCAGGAGAGGCCAGGTACTCGGTGGAGAATCTGGCTATCATAACTGTGTATAGCTTTCCAAACCATTATATGAATTACCTCATTAAAAAATTCTCTAATAAAATATTTTGCAGCATTATCAGCCAAGTCTACTAGCTTCCCAGGGGCCAAGGTCATCTATATTTATTTTGAGTGTTAATATCAGCTCAAATGATCTCTAAGAATAATTGCTCGATACACATTTAGCATTCTAAAATGAGATTAGAACCTCCACAGATCACCTGTCTTTTAGGTTGTTGAGGAATTATGGTCTGTAATTGCAGGGCAGCGACAGAACATTGTGAAGAAGGAGAGGGAAAGAAAAGATAGGAGGGGACAGAGTACTTACTGGCAATCAGCTTTGGATAAGGCCAACCACAAGGTCTTTCCTCCCCTGACTGTTGTACTGATAACTGCCACAATCACATTGACCTACAGACACATAAATTCTACTTTATAGACTTCCTTATTCTTTGACTGGAAAAAAAAATCAAAATACCACACACTATACTTGCTCCCTGGAAATTGAGCCTAAGAGATTCTTCTGTCTTCATTAAGGTGTTAATGAGCTACGTCAGATGTTTATAGATTCTCATCAAATTAATCAAAGAACCCTGTAGTCAACTTGACTTCCTTTTCCAAAGCTCACTAAAATATAATCTTTGACAATTAAATTGAGCATTGCTTAGCTGTTGCTGGGATACCATTACCTTCTCTCACTGTACTTTAAAAGTACAAGAAAAAATGTTTGGTTATATTCCAGTTTGGAAAATATTAGTCATTATTGGTGTATTAGTTCTTTTATACTTATGGAAGAGTTTGTCTAATGGCAAATATTCAGATGCTTAAGTTCATAGGAATTTAGGGGCAAAACCAGGGCCAAGCCATATTTTCATTAATTTTGCCTTTATTCAGACATAAAGGCCTTACTATCGCTTGAGAATTCACTTAACTTAGCATAAAATGCTTCATTTTTAACTTTGTACACAAAAATATCTTCAGATTTCTTTTTAAAAGTCAAACTCATCAGTGGCAAATACCCTAGACTAAACTAAACGGGGAATTTAGGGACCTGATGGTATGTAAAACCCTTTTGGTAGCTCAGGAAACTAGGGGCTTAGAGAGAACACAACCCTCTATGCCTATGCACACTGTGGGCCTGACGACTGGACCTACCTGCCCTGCACACACACCACACACTACACTGGCATGACTTGACTACTTTAGTGTCTATGTTACTAAATTATTTTCACAGGAGAGTTTTGCCCAGGTTCATTAGAGCGACTTCCCCAAAGACTCAATTCTTTTTCATGGAGTGAACACTATGGGAAAATGCTACCATGGAGTCACGAATCTGATTCAATTATAATCAAATTTCCATTTTGATGGACTTGATCTCAGCAAGCTCACATGAAGTGAAACTCCTGAGCTATAGGTGTTCAGCCCTTGAATGAGATTAGGCAATTAGGGTAACTTAGAAATTTAACTCAGTCATTTAGGCAGAACTCAGGGTAACAAGTTAAGCCCTGTATGTTCCAACCCTGATGGTGGTCCATGAAGATGACATCTTGATTCTCATCTTGCTCATGGTAACTAGAAAATATAGATGGACTTCAAGAAGACAAAAAATGAATCCCGTATTTTAACAATTTAGCATTTACCCAGACATTTTCTTATTAACTTAAAATAGAGATGTAAATACTACCTGCTTATTTCAAAGAACAGTTCTATTTCTTGTCATTCTTTTACTTGTCATAAATTTACAAATACTTTATATTTAAAACGTATAAAAACAAATATTTAACTTCAGCCTCTTAATGGCTAATTGAACATACTCTTCCTGAGTGAGTGTGTGCATGCATTTGCAAGGGCTGGCCTGGAACTCACTGTGCAGCTCAGGATGACCACAAAGTGGTCCCAAGACTCTTAGCATGGTCTCACACTTGCTGGGTTTATAGGGCTGAGCCACCATGACCAACTTGTAACAAATGTTTTTATTTAACTTTTAAAATTTTTCTGTGATAAATTATATTATATAATACATATATATCCATATTCAGTTATTTTCTTCTGTGCAGACATGTAATGATCGCTTCCCAGAATGTGCCCATGCTAACGCTATTCAGTGTGATGAATTGCCTTTAATTGACACTCCCTTCAAGGGTTCGTGAGGAACGCCATTTTATTTCAACTGAAATTGTGCTAAACTTTAAGAAAGCTGTTTTTCTTTCCCCCTTCCCACAGCTGTGACATGCAACACCCCAAAATATCCAAGTCTGTGATTTTTGGAATTCCTACTGCTATGGGAATTGACTAAACTCTACTTCCCTAGAGCTTGAAGGAGGAATGAGACCTCCTCCTAGCTACCACCTATGGCGCTGGGGGGAAGCAAATTTATAAGCCTCAATTCCCCAAAGGAGTTTTAACAGGAATCCAGATAACCAGATCATTGAGGCTTGGGTTGTTGGGCCTCTTCACCCTCATGACATGTCCTGTAGGTCCATGCAAGACCCTTACAGTATAAGATCCTTCCTTCCCCCACAGAGCCTGAAGACCACCATCCCCCCTCTAGGATATGGAAAAGTTTGGAACTTGGGTCTGGAAAAGCCATTGGAAAATCTCACTCATGAGGTTTTAGAGGGGAACAAAGACTCTGACAGGAACTGGTCTAGAGGTAGTTCGTGTTACATGTTGTCCAACAAACTGGCTGCATCCTGTCTGTGTCCTGAGAACATGAATGACCCTGAGCTTAAACCTAATAGACTAATTTTTTCAGTGAAGGAAATCTTAGGATACATTCAGGCTGGTGCTAATGAAGCAGATCTAATTATTAAAGGGATAACACCATTGAAAACTCCCGTGTTTCATTGGGACCATGAGAAAGGCATTGTGAGGGGAAAGCCCTCCAAACAGAGCTCGATCTTGTGAAATTCGAAATTCACTTGAAGGAACAAAGCCTCACCTGTGGAAGTACCCTGTCCAGACACAACCACATGGGACATGTTTTGCCAAGGTCGTTCATCGACCTTTGCAGCTGTGGTCCAAGGGGACAGGGTCCATCTCAAGCTGAGAGAAGAACTTGTCAGTGTCATCCATGTGGAAATGTTTGTAGAGGCATAAAAAAAGCAAGATTGAAGGAGGCTTGTTCCAGAGAGCCACTGAGGCCAGATAATGGGTGGCAAGTTTGGCAGTGAGGCCCTGAGACGGCACTGCTTGAAGCTATGAAATGATCGTTAGCTGCAATGGAAACCCAGGACACAGAAAACGTCATAACCATAGGATGCATTCCAAGGAAAGCTGTGGATTCCGAGTGGGGCTACCCCAAGAGAACCACAGTGGCAGGAGCAGGGCTTCTCAGGCCTTTCAGAGCCCAGATGACCCGTTATCTGTCACACATGCCAGACATGGGGCTGCAAGGTTGCAGTTGCACTGCTGGCTTTGGTCTTGCTTTGGTCTGATCATTCCTTGCTTCACATCCCTTCTTCTGTCTTGGACTGGGGATGTCTATTTTGTACGAATGTTGATCTCTTGATTCTATAGGACTCATAGTTAAGAATTTGACTGAGTCTCAGAGGAGACTTCACTTATACTGTTAAGCAGTGTTGGGATTATTAAAGCCTAGGAAGACTTTTGAAGTTATACTGAATGAATTTGATCTTAAGGAGGTGGCCATGTAGAAGCTTATGACTTCAGTGAGGTATGTTTAAGTGTCAAGTTGACAGGGAGTGAATAAACAATGGTTTATAGTAAATGTCAATTGACAGGACCTGGAATTACCTGTGAGGGATAATTGTGATTAAGTTAGCTTTTGGACATAGCTGTGAGGGGTCATGGACCAGGATTCTGGACTGTATAAGAAGATATATAAGTTACCTGAGCACCAGCATTCAACACTCTCAGTTTCCTCACTGTGGACTGATTACAACCAGCCACCTCAATCCAGCTGCAATGCCTCCCCTGCCATGATGAACTCTAACTTGAAAATGTAAGAGGGAAATAATCCTTTCATCCCTCTAATTAATTTTTGCCATGTATTTGCTCACAGTAATGAGAAAGAAATTAATAAGGCATATGATGGTTAATCACTGGTTGTCAACTTGAAAGAATTTAGGATCACCATAAAAACAGTTTCTGGTTGTGTCCATGAAGTATATTCTATTTTAGGTCAGTTGAGTTGGGAGTTCTAACCCTAACTGTGGGCAGTAGCATCCTAAAGGCTGGATTCTATGCCTGTATAAAAAACAGAAAGCTAGCTGAGCCTTCAGCACTCATCAGCTCTCTGCTTCCTCTCTGTTGATACAATGATGTGGCCCAGTTTCCACATTCTGCCATGCTTCCCTTGAAACTGCAGGCCCATAATAAACCCTTTCCTTTCTTCAGCTGCTTAAAGTTGAGTATTTTGTCCCAGCAATAGAAAGTACTGATTCACTATGCTATAACCTCATCTGTCCCTTCTAACTGTTGAATGAACTTTTACATTACAGTTGTTTTTCTCTTATGAGTATTTCTGACTAGACTGTTTTTATTACATTTATTTTGATGCATAAGCCATCTCTAGTGAAAATACACATCAATAGAATCAATGACATGGAGAATACATGTTTGACTCTAATAAATAACGCCCAAAGCCTTTTTAGAGATGTTACAGTTTATACTCCTACCAAAAGTGCATAAAAGTTTTTGCTTGCCCTACAGCCATAAAAATATCTGATTGCGTAAATCTATTCAATGATAACATTGCAGAGCACAGATAGTGATATCTTATGGAAGTTTTAACTGCCTTTTTCTCATTACTATATAAAACCATAAATCCATTTCATCATGCAACTAGCCATATATATTTTCTCATTTGGATAACATCTATTGTGAAGTTCCACATAACTGTCACTCCAACATTAATATTAATAAGTTATCTGCCATATTTATTCTTGATATGAAATATTTCATGGCATAATTATGGTTGCTTTTTATATTTGAAATATTTTTATAAAATTCTTTGTATTCTCTTAATTCATCTTTTACTTAAAAAGTTCCTTAGTTGTAATTTAGTTATATTCACCATTGATATAGTATTATTTATAGTAATTTTTCAATTATTCCAGAAAATAGAAAGGAAAGGAATGTTTCCAAATTATTTCTATGAAGCAAGTTTTGTTCTGGTAACAAGACCATATAAAGACACAACAAGCAAAGAAAATTACAAACCAGTCTCCCTGATGAACATAGATGAAAAAATTCTTAATAAAATATGTACAAACTGAATTCAAGAATACACCAAGTAGGCTTTATTCCAGATGGTTCACTACACAAAAATCAGTAGATATAAATCATCACATAAATGGACTCATGGACAAAAAGCAGGTCATATTAATTGATGCAAAAAAAGAGCCTTTGACAAAATCCAACATCATTTAATGATAAAAGTCCTGGAGAAGACAGGGATGGAAGGAACACATCTCAGCCCAATAAAGGCCATAGATGATAAACTTATAAGCAATATCATGAGAAGTGGAGATAAACTTGAAGAAGTCCCACTAAGGTCAGAATGAGACAAGGGTATTCATTCTCTCCACTCCTACTCAACATAGTACTTGCATTACTAGCTAGACCACTGAGGCAAGAAAAGGAAATCAAAAGGATATAAACACAAAAAAGGAAATTAAAGTATCCTCATTTGCAGATGATATGATGCTATACTGAATGTATCCTAAAGACGCCACCAGAAAACACCTAGAGTTAATAAACATGTTCAGCAATGTGGCAGGTTGCAAATCATCTTTAGGATACTGCCATAAGGTTTGAGTGTAAACAGAGGGCTAGAGGTATGTAAAGCCAAGCAGTCTGAGTCAGGATGTGGTCCTGACCATCACTGACCTACCTTTGTCTCCCCTTTTGTCTGTCAAGCAAGGTGGTTACAGAACCACCTTGGACACAAACCTATGGTGTGTGTATTAGACCTTTTTATTTATTTGTTCTTCTTACAAATGTGGCCACATTGAATAACTATTATTTATTATTTATTTAATTATTTATTAATGATAGGTTTTCAAGTCTAGCTTGCTGGGGACCACTGAGGCCAGACGTTTACTTTTTAAAAAACCCCTGGTAATAGCTTTGGCAGGCAGGAAAAAAGATGCCTTTTGGGTATCAAGACACTTGCAGTAAGTGAACTCCAGATGGAGAGGGAAGGTTGAATGATCTCAGAGACTGGACACCATCTCTTCATTCTAAGAGCTTTTCCAAATACCTTTCTATATGGCCTGGTATTCGTGGCTTCCCACCATATTCAGTGAGCAGAGAACTAAGTGGCTAGCGCAGGCCAGCCTTGCCCTTCCTTCTCCCAGTCAGCTTAAAAGCAGTTTTGAGTTGCTTGGGTTCTTTTTTAATTAATTTGAATTTCTTCAATTTGTCTGAGAGGAAATCTCGGTTCCTTTATCTTTTAGAGCGTTTATGAGCCATTAAGGTTCTGTTGAGCCATTTGGATAACTGTTATTTGTGTGATAGGCCTTATCTTTGGGAACTACTTTGAGCACATTGAGGTTCTATTTAATCATTTTAGTGACAACAGTTTACTTGATAGAACTTGACTTTGGAAACTCTTTGAGTCAATTTGGAGTTATGTTGAAGTATTTTGGCATCTGTCAGTATGACAGGAAGCTGGAACTGTATTGAAAAAAATGTACAGAAAAAAGAAGGAATGTAAGTACCCAGGGAAAAAAGTGTTGAGAAGATCTATGCTGTAATTTTGGTAACCATACGAAAATCTTTAGTCTGTTACCAACTTGGTGCATCCAGAAAGAATTCTATCTGATTAGTCTTTTGTAAACTGAAAATGATTTATTTGAAAGACTACACTCTAAATGAACTTAATCATTTTTATGTGCCAATGTGTCATTTTGCCCACTGGAAAACTTAAACTACCTCTAGAATTCATCAAAATAAGTGATTAATGTGCTTGTAACAGCTTCATTTTCAGAATTCCTGAATTAATCATATCTAAAATTACCATTCTTGGCATATCTATATAAGACATATATTCACGTACATAAAAGTATTTTGTAGAAGATTTTGTACCTCTATTGTCTATAGTTTCTGTGACCAAAGAGTTGGCTGGAGGTATCAAGGAAGACACAGGATTCAGTTCAGCTTACAGGTTATGTCCATCAAGGTGGCAGGAGCTTGAGGGCATGTTTAGTCCACAGTGAGGAAGTGGAGAGAGACACAAGCTGCTTCCCAGCTAGCTTTCTCTTTATATTCAGTCCAGGACCCTGGTCTGTGGAAGGTGCAGCCCACAATTACAGTGGGTCTTTCGACCCCAAATAGCCTGATGTAGACTCTCCCTCACAGACATGCTCAGAGACTTCTTGTCATCATGATTAAAATCCCACCAAGTTGACCTCACATACATTAATATGTAAGAACTGTTGCTTCTGTTTAGTTTTTCTCTTTTTCTTTTTATCTACCTCTTCTCCCACTGCCACTTTTGAAAAGAAAGTAATTTCAGGTGTTTATCTTGGCCAGGCCTCGTAACTACCACAAACCCAGATACATCATTCCTGGGCGTATAGCAGAAGGACTCTATATCCTACCAGAGATACTTGCATATCCATGAACATTGATGCTTTTTCAGTAGCAAAGAAATGGAATTCACCTAGATGTTCATCAACTGATGAGTGAATGGATGATGAAATTCTGGAACATATATAGAATGGATTTTTATCTAGCTACACAGAAAAATGACTTCATGAAATTTGTAAGAAAATGGATTGAATTGGAAAAATGATGCTGAGTAAGGTAACCCAAGCTGAGAAAGACAAAAAGTCACATGGTCTCTCTCATATGTGGATCTCAACTTTTGCTCTTGATTTTGTTGAGGTAGGGTCTCACTCTAGTCCAGGCTGAACTAGAACTCACTGGGTAGCCCCAGGCTGGCCTTGAACTCACATGATCCTCTTTCCTCAGCCTCCTGAGTGCTGGAACTAAAGCCATGCCTCCCAGTGCCTGTCTTAACTTTTAATATTTATACACATGTAAATAAGTTGATTGAGATTTTGCACAGGCTCTGAATCAAGATAGGAGACTGAAACAAGAGGTGAGTGGTGGTGGTGTGTGTGTTGGGGGGTAAGTGGACAGGATGATATAAAAGGGGGAAAGGACAAGGGGGGAAGAGGAGGACACCAAAACTAAGGTGTTGTAGTCAGCTTTCTAGCTGCTGTGTAGAAAGAAACCAAACAATAGTGGCTTGTGGAGGAATGGGTTTATTTGGCTTTTGGACTCAAAGGGAAACTCCATCCTGGCAGAAAAAACGATGGCATGAGCAGAGGGTGGACATCACCTCCGCCACAGCACTGGAAACAGCGACAGGAAGGTGTGCCAAACACTGGCAAGGGGAAGCTGGCTTATAACCCCCATAAACCCGCCCCTGACAGCACAGATCTAGCGAGGTTCTAATTCCGGAACTGCCATCAGCTGAGCATTGATCACTGAGAACACATTCATTTGTTTGTGGAGGACACCTGGATTAAACCATGACATAAGGTGTGTTTGAAAAACATCATAACAAAATGAAATTCTTTGTATGCTACCAAATAAATAAATGAGTCCTTTAATTAGAATATTGCTATGGATTTCTTTTTTCCAGAAATATTCTTACATAGCTATTGATATGAGAAATTTTATACTAAAGCTGTAAAGCATATACAATGCTGGAAACAGATGTGTTTTAATGAATATATAATGAGTTAAGCTAAAAATTCCATCCATAATTTGAAAGAAGTGTGGGTATAAAAATTATGACAGTTGTAAAAAAATAAACCACAAGGATGGGGAGATTGTTCGGTGGTTAAAGGCTCTTGCTTACAGAGCTGCCAACCTGAATTCAGTTCCTCTGCACCCATATAAAGCCTTATGCAAAGTGGCAAATGCATCTGTCATCCCAACATGCCAATGAAAATGGGTGGCAGGGCAGGAGATTTGAATTTTCTGGGATGAGTTAGATGAGTATTCTCATGCACTGGCAAGAGACCCTATCCTAAAGAAGGTAGAGGAAAAGTACACACACCTCAAGCTTGTCTTGTGACCTCCACACACACACCATGGAATGCATACATACACAGACACACACAAAAATAAGTAACATTTGGAAAACACATCTATCTTATAAAAGTTTATCTATATGCAATTAAGTTGACCATAGACTAGAACTTGTTTTTAACCAATTTTTTAATTTTTGTTTTTTTGAGGTAGGGTCTTGCTCTAGCCCAGGCCGACCTGGAATATACTATGTAGTTTCAGGCTGGCCTCCTGCCTCAGCCTCCAAGTGCTGGATTAAAGGCATGCCCACCACAATTTTTTTATGCTTTATATTCAAAGCAATTCAATTTTTTCTAAGATCTAATGTTTATTAAAAGGACTAATTTATAGGACAAAAATTTAATTTTTTGTTTCCTGATAATTTTGTTAAACTTTAAATAAAATCAGGGTCTGTTTAAATTTATGTTCAGGCTAAGACTAAAATCTCCATTTTCTTTTTTTTTTGAAACAAGATCTCAGTCTTACCCCAGACTGGCCTGGAACTTACCATGCTCCCCAAAATGCCCTCAAACTCAAAACAATCCTGTCTCACGCTTCTAAGTGCTCTGCTTACAGTCTTGCTACCATGTCTAGCTCAGGCTGAAATCTTTTAATGATCATGTTAGAGCTCTAGTAAATAGGGCTATACATCTTTGAAATATACTTTTTTTTATTATCCATAATGAGTTACAACATTTAGTGGGCAAACAATGAGTTGTTATCCCCAATTCCCCACTGCCCTCCCCTCCCCCCTCAACTGGATAACCTCCTCCATGGGTCGTCTGGATCAGTCCTTGTGACAGGGGACCATGGATAGACTAGTAATCAGGTTCTCCTGTCCGTACCTCTGGATAGTCTCCCCCACCACGGCTCTCACAATCTTTCCGCCCCCTCTTCCGCATAGTTCCCTGAGTCGTGGTGGATGAGTAGTAAGTCTGCTTTAAGGTTGTGAGTTTAGGGGTCTTTGTGTCGAAAATCGTTGGTTTCTGTTCCACTGGCTAATCCTGTGTTGATTTAATGGCTGTGGCTGTGGGCTCCTTGTTCATCTCGTCATTCTCTGCGGAGTTCCATTTGGATCCTCCATTGTATGACTATGGTGACCCCTCTCTTGCCAGAATCTCAGCTATCGGTTGGTAGGATTAGGTGAGCCCCAGCACTCTCGCTGCATCCTGAAAGATAAAAACACAATCTCCATCGGACAGTGAGATCAGTGTAGGTTAACAAATAAACACAATTTTGGATTACCAGGATTCGATTTTTAGTAGCCTCCCTATCAATTGGTCCCATAGTGCATCTTGTCTTGGGAGCCTAAGAGTACGGGATCCGGTGCCTAACGCCCTGAATCCCAGGTTCCAGACAAGGGGACCCCCTCACTAAATGGAAAATTGGCCGAATTGAAAGCTGTTGATTGTCTCCCCCAGGCCCAGGCTCCTCCATTACACAAGTGCTCCTTTCTTGGTTTGCTGCTCACTCCTATTAGGCCTACTCATAACCACCGATTGTGTTTCCTGTCAGTGGTCTCTGTTTAGTCCAGCTGTCGTTGATCATTTTCCCCTGGCAGCCTGTGCAGTGCCTTCCAGCACTACACTAACTGCCTTCTGGGGGCTGGATACCATTCCGGGCGTTGAAGGGTTTCTCAATGCTAGTCAATGGCTGTCTGTGGTTTCTTCAGTAACAGGGTTTTGCCTCAGGCCTGGGGAGGGCACTCAAGAGCTTTGACAGAATTCTGTCTTGTTGTTG
>PVHP010015078.1:0-19295 GCA_004024765.1 Zapus hudsonius
CTGGGGACAGTGAGGTGCCTGACAGGGCACATCAACTCCTATCCAGGACAGTAGTGAGATGTTGCACTGTCCACCTATTTTTGGCACCTGGTTTTGGACCCCTGTGTCTTAATCTATGTTTTATTTATCTCTTCGTTTTGTCTCTTTTGTTGTAAATCTCCCCTCTCTGTACTTCTGCTAACAGGTTTATGATTAGTTATAGCCACCTATCTTGTGATTCCTCCACCTTAACAGCAACTTCCTCTTTTGTCTGTCTCAAGAAAAAAAAACTTTTTACCCAGGGAAAGGGCAAGATTCTCTGTCAGGGAGCTGCTCTAATGTCCTAAGAAAATTCAAAACTCTCTCTGACCCAAAAATAAATAAATAAATACTTGAGGCAGATCTGAGGAGGTCTTTTATCAAAATTCTTCTGCCTCTATGCTAATGCCAGAAGTTTAATTTGCCCCCTTGCCCTGTACAAATGGGTAATGGGACCTGAGAAGAGGAAACAGGCTGCAATGCAGCTTTTACTGTGAGGTTTACCCTATTTTCTGTGCTTCCCAGGGGCTGAGAATTGATTAAGAAAGTTAGACACTAGAGACAGATCCCAGATGGGCACTAGAGACCAAATGGGGGGATGAAATCTCACTCCTATTGTGGTGCCTCCAGGTGTCAGTGTGGCTGCTGCTTTGTTCTCACTACCCTTCCCTCCTCTGTTGGTGGATGTCAGGGTCCCTTTGCTCACCAGAGTCCAACCCCTGAAGACATTCCTGGTGGCACTGCCTACTTGGCTTCTCTGCTTTAGTGAACCAGGGAGACTACAAACATGGGAAATATCAGGATGCTGATCCCAGGATGAAAATGGGGGAGTCCCAAGTTGCTATAGACAGATGGGGACTTCTTATAGGAAATTTGTTGTAACTGATTTAAAGTTTGCTTTATCTCCCTATAGCTTTAGGGAACTGCTAACAGAAAACAACCTAAAGATTTATGCTTGAATTCAGAAGTATACTCTAACTAGCTTTTATAATTAAAACGTGTGTTTCAGGGAGCTTAAGAAAAATGTTCCAAAATTAGTAAATGATAAATCTCATGTGTATAATATGGATAGATATTATAACACAAATTTAATCCACTCTGTTGCAAAAAAGCTACTGTAGGAAGCTTCTTAATGACATGAAACAGGCACTTATGTTATATTATGTTGTTATATTTAAAGCTTTATGGTATAGAATAGTCTGAGATTTGGTCTTTCCCACAGAGATGGTTTGATTCATTAATAACCCCATTGAGGAAGGCTCTCAATGGAATACAGGAGAATATACATGATAATATAAAGGGAGGAACTATCTGCAGCCATGAGTAGGCTGAGCACACCTCCTACTGGGAGAGAACAGCAAACCAAGAAAGGAGCACTTGTGCAATGGAGGAGCCTGGGCCTGGGGGAGACAATCAACAGCTATTAAATTCGGCCAAATATTCCACTCACTGAGGGGGAAACCTTTATTGGAACTGGGGATTCAGGGCGATAGGAACTGGATCCCATACTCTTGGGCTCCCAAGAAAAGATGCACTATGCGAGCGACTAATGGGGAGGCTACTAAAAATAGAAGCTAGGTAATCCAGAATGGTGTATATGTGTTAACCTATATTGATCTCACTCTCCAAAGGAGATTGTGTTTGTATTTTTCAGGATGTTGCTAGAGAGCTGTGGCCCATATAACCCTACCAACCGACCGCAGCCAGAAAGCTGAGATCCTGGCAAGAGATGAGCCACCACAGTCATATCGTGGAGGATCCATAGGGAACCCTGCAGAGAATGATGGGATGAACAAGGGACCCACAGCCACAGACATTCAATCAACACAGGATAAGCCAGTGAGACAGAAACCAACGATTCTTGACACAAAAACCCCTAAGCTCACAACATTAAAGCAGCCTTAATATTCACTCACCACAACTCAGGGAACTGAGCAGAGGAGGGGGCGGAAAGATTGTGAGAGCCATGGTGGGGGAGATTATCCAGAGGTATGACACCCTCAGTAACAACACACTTGGGTCAGGAGAACCCGGCTGAAGACTGGGCTATCCATGGTCCCCTACCACAAAGACTGATACAGACGGCCCACAGAGAAGGATATCCAGCTGACTGGGGATGGGGAAGGGGGGCAATGAGGAATTGGGGATAACAACTCATTGTTGGCCCACTAAACAATGTAACTCATTATGGACAATAAAATAAAGTAATAAAAAATAAAAGGAGGAACTAGCAAATGATATGTTTGTACAATGGAAAATGTCTTTAATGAAAGTATGGATGGTAGTTATAATGTGATAAGTTGATTAGAAAGATAAACCAGAGGGAAAATTTAATGCTAGATGTTAAATGTTTCATGATAGAAAGATAATTATTACAGAATGGTTACATAGATTTTAAGATAAAAATATATGAACAATGATATTAGCAAATGTAAACAGAAAGTTTAAAGATATGTAGATATGATATATAAGGAGACAAATGGATAAACTGAATCTTAAAAGTTTTAATCAGACTCATTAGGATGGGAACTGTGGGAACTTCTGAAGTTGAACTGAATGTGTTGTATCTTGCATCATGTATGATTATTTATGGGGGAACAGGGGCAGACTGTAATGGTTTGATCCAGGTGTCCTCCACAAATGAGTATGTTCTGAATACTTACAAGAATGAAAAAGAACTTTGTTGGGACTTTTCCAGAAGCAGTTTATATGAGAAACTTGCATTGTTCTGCCTGCCTGCATGTCCTGAGAACTTGTGCAGGGCTGCTTTATGCAAAAGTGGACTGATGTGAGCAGAAGGAAATAACACAAAAAAGGGGAAAATCTCTGGGCTAAAACTGCTGCCTGTCAGCCAGGATTGTTTGAGAGATTACAGCGAGAGAGATTGGGCCAGATGATCTGCATTTTGGCAGCAGGAAGAATGCAGACTCTTTTGAAATAAGGGGGCCTGAATACTGAAAAGTTTCCTATTCTCCAAAGTCAGCTTTGTTCCCCTTGTATTAACAAGTTGGTAACCCACCTGGTACTATGCAGTATAACAAATACAGGAAGAGAGAATCTTAATATTTACAACATGGTTTTGACCACGGGCAATGTGAAGCAGATATGTTGGATTACCTGCATGGAATCTGATGGAGCCATAAGGATGAACTGTGGGTTACAGTGGAGATCCAGTAAATGTCAGGACTATGGGATGGCTGCCAAGGAGAACTGCCAGCATCAGATGAAGTTTTCCCAGACTGTGAGTAGCCAAACTGGAGGGACAAAATAAAAACTTCAGGAGACTTGTCAAAATTATCAGACCTAGAGATAGAATTTTATGTTGTCTTTTTCATTTTAAATCTTGTGTTGGTTCAATCTGTCTTTGCCATGCTCAATGCTATCTTTGCAATGTAAATGTTCTGTGCCCTTATGGGTTTACTATTCTGTTATTAGAGTATATCTAAACATCATTGAAAACACCCATGTTACGATGGCTCCTGTTTTGCTCATCCTGGCTCTGTCAGGTGTCTATCACTGATGTTACCATCTAAGTCTAATAAAATAACTTAGTCATCATAATTTTGTTTTTAGGAGAACTGAGAAAACTCCCATGCTCTGAGAACCTGCCAAGTACAAATAATGTTGATAAATTTGTATGAACTTAATATGTTGTAACAAACCTAAATGTTGTTTTATCTTAAATTATAAAATGGTTCAGTGGTTAGGGTGTTTGCTTATGAAATTGTTTTATGCCAGTTAAAATGTAATATTTGGTGGAATCAGGCTGGTTTAGTTCAATAAAGACTGGGCTTTGTTTTATTTAACCATTGTCTCAGTCAAAGTTAACTTGTTGGAGAAAATGATTTAAAATCTAGTTTCTTCAGAATGATTGGTACCTGCATAAATATGCAGACTGGCCAGAGCTGTTTTCAAAGGATGCCAAGATTTTATGCTGACTTTTCCTATAATGTAATTTCTGGGCCAAATCAATTGATTTAAAGTTATTTATAAGGTAGAGTTTTAAGGATACTAACATGCTCTGCCTATAATTACAGCTGACAAGATACTTATATCTGCTTTCTTGTTCCAGAAATAACTTAAACTCTCACCTGACAACTAAACTTAAATGTTGATCAGAATGACTTTAAACCTTTGTACTATTCTCTAACCAGATCTGCTTTGTTAACTAGATATGTCCTATATTTCTTGAACTACATTTTGCTAGTCAGATGAGTATAATCTCTCTGAGTGATTAAAAACCACAGGTAAAGGCCAAAGCCAATTGGAATCATAAGAGTCAAAAGGATAACCAACATTTTGGTTCCTACTGCCAGGTCAAAGGTCACAGAAGATGATGGGAAACCTCTGGCTCCTAGCCTCTGGTGTTGCCTGACTTCCTGATCAGGGAGGACAGGAAGACCCAGAGATAGACTCCAAGTCATCCAAGTCACTGTATCTGTAACAGGAAAGTCACACCATGGGAGACTGATACTCCAGACTTCCCAAGAGCAGGAATGTCACATGGTCAGCATGATTACACAATGCTGAGAGTCACAGAACTCCTCACAGGTTCCTAAGAGTCTCTCCTATAGAGCCATTACTGACCTCTGAAAATACAATGTATTCTTCATTTCGGCTGCCTGCATGGTCTTAAACACCCAGTAAGAGAATATTATGATGCTAACCAACACTCAAAAACTACAGTCTCTTGCTTGATACTAGCTTAGAGTAACCTATGCTTTCTTCTGCTTTTGTCCAGCCCTGATTAGTCAGCCACTATTTGCCTTTAAATCGAATTGCAGAAATTGCCCTTATTGGTTATGTTTATCTGATAGTTACTAGTTTGTACTAATCCAATCTTTCTTCACTGTGCCTTATTAAATTAACAAATCTGGAGATCAACATTAAGATGATTTGGAGCTCTGACTGTTCAAACTTGTTGGTATTGGTGATGTTAGTCATTACCAATGTCTCTTTGCTTAGATTTACAGACTTGGCCAGATTCTTCTGCCATTGGGGAGGCCTCCCTTAAATTTGTAACACAAAGGACCCACATATCCCTAAGAAATTAGGCCTATACTTATGATGATATAAAGGTGTCACATCAGAGTCAAGAAAACAGCATCCTCAGCCAGCTGTGACAGCCAATGCATCATCAGGTGTCTACAAGTCAAACCCTGATGGACACCTGCCCCTGAGGAGGAAACCTCAGCCCTGCTCTATCCTGACTGAATTACACATGGCAGAAACCTGAAAATTATAAGTGGACACTGTCCCCAGTCCTATTGGCATTTACAGTGTCTGGTTAAATTGTCTGAGTTTTGTATTCTAGTGACTGTGCTAGGTAGATAGCCTGAGTGAGCAGGATTCCTCATTACAAAAAAAGAAACAGGGGAATGTAAAGTGACTTTAATGATAAAGGGGCTGAAATTGAAACATTCAACTGCAAAGGTGGTTCTCCACACCCCCCCCAATCCAGGTCTCTTCTGGGAACAAGGAACTAAAACTGACCTTTTTCTGGTAAATGTAGGATGGAGGGACCAGAGGTCACTGTCGTAAGAAACCAGATGTATGTGCTAAAGACAAGATGTTTGCTAAAGATTAAATTCCTGATTCCTGGAATCCCATGTGACCAATAGACTATGTGTGGTCAGTAGGTTACAAGCCATAAGGACCCTAAAATATCTGTTACAAAGTTAATGAAAAATGTGTTGAGTAATGCTTTACTTGTGTGTTCTGACCTATAAAAACTTGTTAATACTCGCCTTTTGGGGGTCCTTGACTAAAGCTCAATTGTGGACCAAACTCTTGGACCCTAGCCGGCTAGAAATAAAACCTCGTTGTGTGATTTGCATTATATAGTGTGTCCTCTGTCCTTCTGAGGAGTGGTTGGTTTCAGACCACAACATTTTGTGTGTGTGTGTGTGTGTGTGTGTGTGTGTGTGCATGAGTGTGTGAATAAAGGTCTGAGCTAAGGTATGACCTTTTTGTTTGTCTTTCTATAAATAAGCTTAAAACAAAATTTCCTGAATTTGAAAATAGGTAGATTTCTTATGCAACAAAATAAAAATTTAAAAAAAGTTAAGTCACAAAATAAGAATTCTCCAACATGACTTTGCTTTATACTTTTGCATATGTCAGGTTCAGGATTTTCAAGATAGGAGTAAAACAGTTTCTTTGGCCCAGGATTTTATTTAATATTAGGAGAATTCTGCAGTATCTAAAGCACAGAAGAAAACTTTAGAGAGAGATTGTCAGGATCAAGTATAAAGGGGAAGGAAATTTTGGAGTACCAGGAAAGACTCACAGAGTCCAAAACACAGAGAAGGAAAACTCAAACTCCTGAGTAAGGGGAGGAAAGAGATTACATTGTGAAGGATGTAGAGGTGTTGAGCACCCATGACTGAAGGTGACTCAAACTCAAATGATGGGAGAGCATTCCTTTTATGGGTCTAGATTTTATGGTCATTCATTAGTGTTGTGGTCAGCTTTCTAGTTGCTCCGCAGAAAGAACCCAAACAAAAGCAGCTTGTGGAGGAATGGGTTTATTTGGCTTACGAACTCGAGGGGAGACTCCATCCTGGCAGGGAAAACGATGGCATGAGCAGAGGGGTGGATATCACCTCTGCCACAGCACTGCAAACAGCAGCAGGAAGGTGTGCCAAATACTGGCAAGGGGAAGCTGGTTTACTGACCCGACCCGTGGTCCTAGACAACGAAGGTCACGAGGGGGACCCTAGCCTGGATGAGTGGGAAAGAACGGGAGCAAGAGATGAGACCAAGACAGTAGTCTGATCAAGGTCTGTTTATTGCAGGCAGTAGGCGAGCTTATATGCTAAGAACAAGGAGGCAGCTGCACGTTTCACTTTGCACAATAGTAAAAGTTTTCCAAACCCTGTTGCCATCGGCGGTCACAGTGGCCTCTTACTGGAACTGTTGTGATTAGCTGCAATGACTTGTTTCGGGAAGCATATAACATTGCTAGATTTCCGCATAGCTCAGGGTCCACAGTGGGGCAATGCCTCAGTCCCTGACAGTTTACAACCCCCAAAAGTCCGCCCCCAAGAACACAGCTCCATCGAGTTTGTAAAATCTAAACTGCCATCAGCTGAGGATTGATTACCCAGAACACATTCACTTGTTTGTGGAGGACACTTGGATCAAACCATGACAATTAGGTTTCTCTAGAGTGCTTGCAGAACCATCTTCAGGGAAGTGAGATTTGGATTGCCACATTCCCACCCAAGGCCACAGGTGGCTTGGAGGAGGCCTCTTTTCTTATCAAAGCCCTGTTGTAGTAAGACTTAGTGAATTTTCTAAACAGTAGATAGGGATTATATGGTCCTGCACATACCTGTTGGCTGGTGGTGAACAGTAGAGGTAACTTTCTTGAAATCTAATATTTCCAGTCTTTTTGTTTACATAAAAAGAAGATAGAGATAGATTTATAGGAATAGGAGACAGAGCTGGGTGTGGTGGTGCACACCTTTAATGCCAGCACTCGTGAGGCAGAGGTAGGAGGATCACCATGAGTTCAAGGCCACCCTGAGACTACATAGTGAATTCTAGGTCAGCCTGAGCTAGAGTGAGACCCTACCTCAAAAAAAAAAAATGGATTGGGAGGCTGGTGTGGGAAATGGTGAAAAGTAAGCTTCCTCTGAATGAGGTGTTGTGAGGTCAGAAGGCCTCCGTATTTTGGGGTGATTAATCCCAAAGCTAGGGTCTGTACTCCCACATCACGAAAACATTATCCATGTGAGTTTGTGTCATCCTGGTTGGTGGTCTGAATAAATAGAGTTAACCCCCAGATCAAAGGGAAGCCTATTAATAGAAGAAGCAAAATGGTTATTAAAGAGGTGAAAACAGCTATCAGCCAAGAAACAGGTATCAGAAGGAATCTTGAAACAATTTTGGAATTTGATCTGCTGAAGTCAATTGTATAAATGAGATATTTAACTTAAAGAGTGAATAGGCATGGCCAAAAAAGTGTGCATAGTCATGATGTTGGAGAGCAGTGACCATGAGGAGACCTGGCATACAAGAGAATGAGTTCTACCTCAGAGAAAATAAACAAAGTCTCAGGTATAATTCTAGCTTAATAGGAATATGTCCTCAAAGAACTATAAACCAGAACAAGGGGTTCCTCAGCTAGTCGCAGAGATTTCAAGTCACACAAAGAAAAAGATAATAAGCTGGCTATTTTAAAGAGAAAATATAGCCCAATATAATTTTGGTTCTGTGTCTTAACATTTAATTCTTCATAACTGCTGTTGTCAATTGTTGAAGTTATAGTAACATAGATGTGGACTCTGGGAGCCTCAGCTATTGGCTGCCTTGCACCCAAGCATCACATCACTCTATGCACATGGCAAGCTGTTGTTGTCCCACATTGCTAGGATCTACCACATGAAGTAGAATTGGCAGGAAGGCATTTCTTCAGGAACCATTAAGATAGAAGCTCCTGTATCATATTAATCTACTAGAAGCTCCTGTATCATATTAATCTACTAGTCATGACGAACTGGTCTTTATGAGGTACTTTAGGAGTGACAGGGCCCCAAAGTGAATAGTTTTCTCTTGGCTACAGGTATGTCAGAAGGATCTGGCCTTTTCGTATCTCTGCCCCCTTTAGGGAGTCCTTCCAATCCCTACTAAGAAGGCCCTTTCTAGAAAATTGAGATCTCTGGGGAGATTGTTCTATTTCCAAAAAGGCTGACCCCAGACACCTGATAGCATGACTAGACTGGCTAAAACAGCCACCCATCCCTGGGGCTTATAAAGAACTCCAAACTGAATCTTGAGGTAGGCTTTCTCAAATGCCCTATTGCCTCCCTGGGCAAGAATGCTGTCTTCCACCTTCTCTTAAGTTCTGGGCTTAAACCCCATCTTGCCTCCCTGGCCAATAGCTATGTCTTTCTTAAGTTTATTTCTTTCCTTAAGCTCCCCTTCTCTTAAAACTCTCCATTCTAAAGCTCTGAACTCTACTAAATCTTTCTGAACCTTATCATCTGGACTGTGGATGTCATTCTTTGAATTCATGAGACAAGAATCTGGAGACACTATAGAATTAACAGTGCATTGGCATAGAGTGGTGCATTGAAAGAGGAATCCCCAAATTCCTATATCATTTAATTTATACGTATACAGACATATATGCAGATGCATAGACTTATACATACACATAAGTATATATACAGAAAATCATATATATATATATATGTATATATATATATACATATATATGATTTGCCATTTGTAACATGACATCTACTTGTGGCCCATCATAGGGGTCATATCTATGGTTGAACATAATAACTATCATAAGCCATTGATGAGGAAAGAATATTTTTTGTAAGATAGAATAAGGCATTCTTAATTTGGATACGAAGAATTAGTTGAGATTTTTGTAAATTGAAGTCTTGGCTTAGGTAAAGTAGGAAATATAATAAAATTATTTTCATTGGTAACTTAATTAAGTTGAGAATAGCCCTACTTTTATATATCAAGCAATATTTGAAATGTCTTGGACAATTTAAACTTATTTAAGCATGAACAAATTTAAGAAATTAACCAATGTTGAAGTTTTTCATTATCAGGTTTAAAAGTTCCTTTAATATAAATGGCTCATAGTTTTTACACACTTGGTACAGAGATCAAAAGAGATCTTAGATTTAGAAGAACTAATGAAAGTGTGTCAGGCTGAAAATACTAAAATCTTTGATTAAGGTAGCAATTTATTTCTGTGAAATGTTTATTTAACCACCATTTTAGAGAATTAAAGATCATACACACAAAGAAATTTTGTATAATTTAGAACAAATGTTCATCCATTAGAATAAGATTTTTATATTTATCAAAAACAGCTTTTTTTCAATGGGAAAACATACAAATTTAGATTGTGGATATATCTTAATCATAGATTATAATCATCTCATTTAATAAAAAACAGAATTCCTGTTTGTAAGGCATTTTTTTAAACATTACTAAAACCATAACTACATTTAAGAAATCTTTATTGTTTATCAGTCATTGGTTTTAGAGTGTTGGAATTTTGATGTTAGAAATTTAATAATCTTCCATAATACAAATTTAATTATAACCATGTATTTTTTCCAGTTTACCTCTCATAGCCTGTTTACAACATACTTAATCTTCTAGTTTATTTTCATCTTTATTTCCAATTTGGAAAAATTCTTTATCAAGTCATTTCACATCTAAAAAGTATGTCATTTTCTTTTAAACTTCTTTACTAAAAACATGTTTTTAATTTATAACTCTACTATTACTGTTGTTGTCATTACAAAATTTGGAAATCATTTTTAAATGAAGATCTAGGAAGTTGTATTTGAGACACAGAAAGCAGGCATATCGTATCTTAAATATGTAACAGTTAAACTAAAAGGGAAAAACATTTCAACAGTCTGGTGTTTTATTAATAAAACCAAATTAATCAATTAATCAATTCATTAAATACTTGTCATTATAATAAGCATTTAGAAACCATCTAAAACCATAACCCTTTAATTGAATCTGTAAAGCAATTTAAAATCAGGATTTGGGGCTGGAGTTAAAGGTACTTGCTTGCAAGGTTTGAAGGCCCAAGTTCAGCTGTCATTTTATTCCCCAATACACATGTAAAGCCAGATGCACAAATTGGAGCATACATCTGGAGTGTGTTTGCAGTGGCAAGAGGCCCTGGTCCACCCATTTTTTCTTTCTCTCTTCTCACAAGTAAGAAATTTTTTAAAAATGTAATTAGGATTTAAGTTCCAGCAGAAGGCATCTTTCTTACTTTAGAAGGTGTTGAGTTCTGCTGGCCACTTGCTGGTTTTCCACGCTCTGAAAGTGCAGGTTGCTGAGTAGGAGAGCAGTCTCACCCAGTGGGCAAGGCTAGGTTTCTCTTAGCCTCCCTGCACTACCCCTCTGTGCCCTGCCAGAATACAATGATCAGTGACATTCTTGGAATTCCTGAAATAACACAGAAGCCAAGTTTAACTTGGCAAATGACCTTGAACCAGGGTTCGTACACCAATAGAGCATTCTGTCTTTTGTTCACAACTAGAGTTTATGATCTATTTATGTAAATCCTCTGCCAAAGGCCAATTCATTTTGACCCCTTGGTTTTCATTTCTTTAATTGTCAAGTATTTTTTAAACCCCTAAGAAAGTCTCTATTCAATTAAAAACTTTGGGGTCTGTAAGACTTCAATAACAAAGGGAATGGGGTGGGAGGCTGGAAGAGCTGAGGAAACTTCCTTTGAAGTGTACTAAGGAGCTTTGAGAGGCCACCCAGTTTACAAACATACAATGACCTTATGCACTCCATTTGATTCATGGTAAATAAGCTTTCTTGAAATGGTATCTTCACACAGGAAGTTTCTTAGAACAATTGCAGTTTCCTAGAGTGCAAGTCCAGCTACTGCTGCCTAAGAAAGAACGGCCCTTCTGGAAATATGAACAGGAACATGTAAAATTTTTACTTCATTCTGTTAATTGAGGGAACAAGTCAAAAATAAACAGTCCACAATTGCATGGAATGTGGGTATAAGAATCCCGGAGCTGTCCCCTCCTTTCCTCAATTTCTCTTCCTCCTCACATCTGTGTATACTTAGACTGGGTCTGGGATTTTGGAAACACGTTCTATTACGGTAATTTGAGTATACCTGGGCTGAGAAGAAGAGACTCCACATTCACCTAGCTTCTACTTCAGTGGCATTGTGCAAGGCCCCACCCCCACGCCTGCCTAATAAAAAATGGATCTCTTCCCATGACCTTTAAAATCCTCCTCCCTCCCTTACCCAGAGTTCCCATGCTTCTTTCTCCCATTCAAGTACTAAACAGGCCTGACTCTGCTTAGCTTCTGAGATCAGACAAGACCATGCATGTTCAAAGAACTATGGCTTGTAAACCCATGCTTTTTCTCTATTGTTTTGGATCCTGATGAAATATAATAAAGGGCAAAGTAGCTTTTTATAGACAGTCAGCCAGGAACCAGGCCCAAGAACAATAAGATGTCACCCTGCCTGCCCTGGTAAAACTATAACTCGGCATCTGAATCAGCCTCACTCAAGATAGCTACAAGCATTTCTTTAGCAGTAGCACCCCCCTACTTCCCCAATATAGCACACCTAGGTGGTCTGGCTCCTCCTGAATCAGCCCCTTGAGTCCGTAGACCATGGTGACAAGGTTCATCCTAATGGGATACCTGGGTCATAAAAGAAGGTCTCCCAAATATATGATCTCTCTCCCATTTTGGCCACCTGACCTGTGGTTAGTCTCTGGAACACCAACGTGTAAGTTGTTTTTTTCTCTTTCCCAGTCTGACTGGGAAAGGGGGAAATTCCTGTTATTCACCTTGGTATTTTTTTAATATTTATTTATTTATTTGCAAACAGAGAGAAATAGAGAAAAGGGAGATAGAGAATGGGTGCACCACTGCAAATGAACTCCAGATGCATGCACCTCTTTGTGCATCTGGCTTCACATGGGTACAGGGAATTGAATCTTTGACTTTGCATGCAAGTACCTCAACCACTGAGCCATTTCTCCAGCCCAACTTGGTATTTTTCTGCTTGCCTCTTACATGTATTTTCTTCCCAGGTGTCTTTTCGGTTTGTTACAAGTATGATTTTCCTCTAAACTCCAGGGTCTTTACTATCTAAGCTCCTTGTCTCTCTTGGCTGTATTCTCCAGACAACAGATTCTCCTGATGCCTGCTTTGGAAGCACTTTCCCCTTTCTGGCTGGCAAAATGGAAAACAATTTCATTTGGTTACTTTCCAGTCTAGGTTTTTGGTATTTTCTCATTCTGCTACATGTGTGATCCTTCGTTAAGCCATGAGTCCTTCACTATTCAATTTCTTAGTTTTTCCTGATCCCTATGGGATTGTAAAGGTGAAGGGCCTGTGCTCACATGCTTCACTTCCCACATGTGTGCATGTGTTTCTTCTGAATCTTTTAGCCTGTGTTCCATTATGTGCCTTCTTCATGAGTTTCCCTCTTGGAGATTTTCCTAACTCTCCATTCTCTTATGTTCCTTTGTAGTTGGTCAAGGAGAGGAATTCCATTCTGGCCTGAATCTTTCTGGCCTTCCTCTAGATACCAATTCTCCTTACATCAACTTCACATTTCCTAATTTCTTCTTAAATAAACTCAATAATTCATAATTTGCACTTCTTTGAGTATGTTTTCTTAACTCTGTTAAAATGGACAAGAATCCTGAGGTTGGGGTTCATAGGCCTGGGAGAACCACCATGAACCCCCAAATTCTACTGTTGCGGTCAACAATCTAGTTGCTGCTAGAAAGAACCCCCCAAAAAAGCGGCTTATGGAAGAATGGGTTTATTTGGCTTACGGATTCAAGAGGAGACTCCATCCTGGCAGGGAAAATGATGGCATGAGCAGAGGGCTGGACATCACCTCTGCCACAGCACTGCAAACAGCGGCAGGAAGGTGTGCCAAATACTAGCAAGGGGAAGCTGGCTTATAACCCCCATAAGCCCGCCCCCAACAACACAGCTTCATAGAGTTTGTAAAACCCAAATTGCCATCAGCTGAGGATTGATCTATCAGAACATATTCATTTGTTTGTGGGGGACACCTGGATCAAACCATGACACCTACCTCACTGCCAATTTCTCCTCACATTAAAATAAAAATCTTGGTCCCAAGAAATATTTTTGTCTCTGTTCTCAATATCAAACCTAGAACCTAACAGTGGGAAGGTTGTGATGAATTACAAACTGTTTATTGTTCCCCTTGCACCTCAAGGAAGAAGAATGTCAGGTGAGCCATACAGGGCACAATTTTGACAATCAGACAACACCAGGATAGAGCCTCATGCTCAAACAATTGTCTTCACTGTCTTCATTTGAGAGCATGAAGAAGTGTGAGCTGTTGTCTCCCCCTTTACCTAATAGCAGTTAAAGTTCCTTCCCAGAAGGGAGCATTGACACAGATTAGGAACAAGGTAGCTTCTTTTATCAGTAGTCAGCAAGATATACAAGTCTGAAAAGTATAGGTGTCAACCTGCCCTGGCCAGACTAGAAAGAAACTCCAGTCTGATCCAAGATGCCAATGAGCAGCTACTTCTTGATACCTCTTCTCTGAACATTTCCTGGGTTTAGTGTGCATGGATAGGCCCTTCCTGTCTCAACATCCAATCAAGATCTTTCAGAAACATTGATACCTGACAATGAGGTTCATTCTTTTGGTGTTTTTTTTTCAAGGTAGTATCTCACTCTAGACCAGGCTGAACAGGAAGTCATTCTGTATAGTCTCAGGCTAGCTACAAACTCACAGAGATCCTCCTTCTGGTATATTTTAATTTTTCCAAGTAATAGTTTATGGTTCTCCAAATAGATGTCTTTCACATTTTAATGTATCCATAAGTTATTTGATATATGTTGGTGCTATTTTTATTGGTCTTGTTGGCTAGGTTTTCAAAAAATAATAAAGTGCAGTTTCTATCTCTAACCTTAAAAATGGTTATATTCACAAAAGAAAGCAAACCTTTTGGCTAAGAGATAGGTACTTTAGAGAAAGTATATGAGAAACCAGAAACATATGCATTGGAGTAGAAGTGTGGGGAGGACTCTGACTTTTGGACAGGCAGGCATCAAGGATCTAAAGAGACAGCCTAAGGTGCAGAGATAACCCCAGCTCATTTCCAACTGGAAGGAATCAATGACCCTCAGGATTTGAGGGGCCATAAAGTATATGGATTCAGATTTATTTCATTGTACATTTAAATTTATCACTAAAACTTGGTTTCCAAACCAGTTTAATAAAACAAGCACAGACAGTTTACAGTCCAACAGCACACAAACCTTTCCAGACATGCATGTATCTGACCCACAAGAGCCTCCATGCACACTGTACAAATAACACAGTTTTTCCTAGGCCAGGAGCAAACAGGAGTGAACCCCAATGAACACCATCTGTCAGAAGTCACCAGCTGAGAAACAGTGAGGTCTCTGAAAATCAACTGGTGCCACTGATATCCAGACAAATATTTGAACTTTTTCTTGAGCAGTGCTGATGTATAACTAGCCATAAGTAAAGCCAGGTGCAGTGGTACATGCCTGAAATCCTAGGTACTTAGAATGCTGAGGCAGGAGAATCTTAAGTTTGGAGCCAATTCAAGCCATATACATAGAGATTCGAGGCCATCCTAGGCAACTTAGAGAGACCTTGCTTTAAAATAAAAATAAAACAAAGAGCTGAACATGTATCTCAGTGGTAGAGTGTTGGGTAGTGAGGGAGAGTCACGGATCCCTGGTCCCCTGCATATGAGCCTGTCTCACCAGCCAGCAGGAGACAGGCCCTATGAGGAAAGGTTAACGCGCAGCCAGAGCCCCATATACACTCACAGCTGGGAGAAGTGTCCAAGCAGATCTCAAAACTTTATTTTAGCATCCAACCTTATATACAATCTAGGGATGGGTTGCATTGCCTTATCTCTTACACAAAAGGGGCTCAGCAAACAGAAACACAGATATGGAAACTCAGCCAGCAGGAGTAAAACCTATTAGCACTTATAAACAGGATTTAGGGCTGTCAGCCATCCTCCTGTCTCCTGGGGGGCACAGGTGTGCTAGGAACAAAGGCATGAGCTACCATGCTCCAGGCTCTCATCCGAATGCATATTAAAACTTAGCTCTCAGATATACAGCCAGGCTGGGTCCAACATCTCACTCTTTTCTGTTTGCTTGAAAGCAGGAGAGTTTGGCCACACACTCTGGGACCACCTCATACTTGTCATTGTGGGGGAGTTTAGCTCCAAACAGAACCCCTCAGACCCCAGAACAAGGAGCGAGCCTCCAAAGGGGGCCCCAAATATCCTGAGAGAAAATTACTGTTGGGGAGACAATATCTGGACCCTCAATGCCTTGAGTTGTATCTCACTGACTTAAAAGCAATTAGCCTAGCCATGGAGGCTGTATGAACCAAGATTGAGGAGGCTTTATCCTGCTCTCTGAGCCCCTATTGTTGGTTGAAGGGAGTTAGTTCCCCCTATCTTAAGAAATAATATAACATATCGTATAATATTTTTAGCCCCTAAGGAATAACATAGAACATAGTATAATATTTCTCAACCCCAAGAAATAACATAAAACATAGTATAATACTTTCTCACCCCCAAGAAATAACATAACACATTTAGTCCTTGTCTATTTTGGAGGACCACTCCAGACAAAGATTTTAACAGTTGCTTGAAGGGAGTTTTGATTAGACTCTGTTAATGTCCATCTCTGTTCCAGCAATACCAAATCTCAGTGCAAAGGCCAGGGTAGCTGTTTCTTGTCCTTCTCAGCAGAGTAGGGGTGATAGCCTGAGGGGACAGGGTGCCATCCAGCTGCAGCAGTGGCTTCTGTGGGGGCAGGGCGTCGTTCCAGCTGCATAGATTTGGGAGCAGCTGCTACAAGTCCTGTCGGTTATATAGATGACTACACTCTGGACATTTAGAAGACATGGGAGGCAGCTTGTATCCTCAAGGGTCCCCACATTCCTGTAAAGGAGCACAAATGTCTTGCTTTGCAGGTATCATACACAAGTGATTATTCATGTGGGGCAGGTCACCCCAATGGGAGAGAAACAGCCAAATCCTCTCCCAGGTCGTTGGCAACCTTGTGTGGAGTTTCACTAATAAACATATAATTTACCCCTCTCTTGAGGACACCCCAATTGCTGTTGGGAAATGGGGACAAAGAAATCTCTCTCTAGTCTTTTTCCTGCTGAATAGGACATGAAGTTAAGGCAACTGGGGGTGGCATGGTTTGATCCAGGTGTCCCCCACAAACAAATGAATGTGTTCTGATAGATCGATCCTCAGCTGATGGCAATTCGGGAATTAGAACCTCACTAGAGCTGTGTTGTTGGGACGGGCTTATGGGGGTGATAAGCCAGCTCCCCCTTGCCAATATTTGGCACACCTTCCTGCTGCTGTTTGCAGTGCTGTGGCAGAGGTGATGTCCAGCCCTCTGCTCATGCCATCATTTTCCCTGCCAGGATGGAGTCTCCCCTTGAGTCCGTAAGCCAAATAAACCCATTCCTCCACAAGCCGCTTTTGTTTGGGTTCTTCCTGCGCAGCAACTAGAAAGCTGACTGCAACAGTTTTGGTACCAGGATGTGGGGTCATCTGTTGCTGCTAGAACCCTGATCTTGTGGCTTTGGGCTTTTGGAAGCGATATGCAGGAGAAATATGGACGGATTGGAAAGCTTGTCCTCAGAGGTGCCTTGCAGTGCTGTAAGTTCAGTGTATTGAATCATTCTGGTCAGAGTTTAAAGACCTGAATGTAATGAGAACTATGGACTGTGAGGTTTGGCTTATGAGGGCGAGAAAGAACTTTGTCAGGACTGTTCCAGAAGCAGTTTGTGTGAGAGGCTTGCTGCATTCTGCCTGCCTGTGTCCTGGAAACCTGTGCACGGTTGCTTGACATAAAGATGGACTGGTGTGAGCAGGTGGAGATGGCACAGAAAGAAAGATCTTTGGGTCGAAACTGCTTCCAGTTCACCTGCAATTGTTTGAGAGATGACAACCATTGAGATTGGGCCAGCTGGTCTGCATTGGAACAACAGGAAGAATGCAGACTCTTTGAAGTAAGGGGCCTGAATGCTTTGATCCCCCCTGGATTAACAAGTTGGTAGCCCACCTGGTTCTATGGAATGGAGATTGGTTAGAAAGAGAGGGTCATTGGATTTGCAACACAGTTTTGTTTTTGAAAAATGGTCATAGGTGTGTGAAGCAGGTGTGCTAGGTTGCCTGCATGGAGCACGATGGAGCCATGAGGATGAACTGTGGGTTGCAGTGGAGACCTAAAGAATTCCAGGACTATGGATGGGTGCCAAGGCGAGCTGCCAGCACTGGATGAAGTTTTCCCAGACTGTGAGTAGCCGAGCTGGAGGGACGGATTTGAATCTCCGAGAGACTTATTGGTTAGAATCATTGAACTTGGAGTTAGAGATTGATGGTGCCCTGTTTGTTTAAAATCTTGTATTGGTCAATCTGTTTTTGCTGTGCCTCATGATTTGTATTGTGAATGTTCTGTGCCATTACGGGTTTATTTTTGGTATTATGGCTCAATTGAAAGCTGTGGGGACTTAAGAGTTGAGTTGAACACATTGTATTTACATTATGTGATTATTAGTTTGTGGGAGCCAGGGGCAGACTGTCATGGTTTGATCCAGGTGTCCCCCACAAACAAATGAATGTGTTCTGATAGATCGATCCTCAGCTGATGGCAATTCAGGAATTAGAACCTCACTAGAGCTGTGTTGTTGGGGCGGGCTTATGGGGGTTATAAGCCAGCTCCCCCTTGCCAGTATTTGGCATACCTTCCTGCTGCTCTTTGCAGTGTTGTGGCAGAGATGATGTCCACCCCTCTGCTCATGCCATTGTTTTCCCTGCCAGGATGGATTCTCCCCTCGAGTCCGTAATCCTAATAAACCCATTCCTCTACAAACCACTTTTGCTTGGGTTATTTCTGCACAGCAACTAAGAAGCTGACCGCAACAGGGGGTATTCCTCAGAGAGGGGAGGGTCCCTATCTAAGGCTCAGGAGAGAGAGAGAGAGAGAGAGAGAGAGAGAGAGAGAGAGAGAGCTATTAGCCATATTACACATTGCCAAGATTTTGTCCTGTCTCACATTGTGAGGCAGGATGTAGGGTGACTCCCCCAGATGTGGGGAGTGTTCCATATAGGGTGTCCAGTGGTTCACTGTTAGGTTGCTGTCCACCATGGAAACTCAGATCCATCCCCAGAATTGTTTACTGAATATCATCGTAGCCTCTGAAGTGGTCTGAGATGGTTCCTGTATGGCTTGCAAAGCATGACATATATTAATAGTTATCAAGAGAAAAAAGATATAGCATTTTATTTTAGTAACAGCACAAGTGTTACTATAGACAAACATAGTTTTGAAGCATTTTCAGCAATAAGTCCAAATATAGAGATCTAACCTGGAAGTCACCAGATCAAGAACAGTCTAGAAAGACAGCATCTATGCTTGAAAACATATCAATAATTTAGGAAGGTTTGGAAACTCAAAGTGTAGAGGCTGAAATAGATTTCCTCAGATGTCTGAACTTGCATCCTGGAGTAGGAAATGTCTTAAAGAGTTAGTTTAAGTACACAAAATAAGATAATTGTTGAAATAATATCTTAGAGATTCTGTGATTACTCACAATAAAGTAGAGTCCAGTCCTGTTGTCATGGTTTGATCCAGGTGTCCCCCACAAACAAATGAATGTGTTCTGATCGATCCTCAGCTGATGGCAGTTTGTGTTTTACAACCAA
>PVHP010015078.1:19395-38114 GCA_004024765.1 Zapus hudsonius
ATGGAGTCTCCCCTCGAGTCCGTAAGCCAAATAAACCCATTCCTCTACAAGCTGCTTTTGTTTGGGTTCTTCCTGCGCAGCAACTAGAAAGCTGACCGCAACACCTGTTAAATCAGAACAGCTGAATTTTAATATCAATCTGGTTTTGAAAAAGAAAACATGTGACAACCAATGTTGTTAGCTTAACATTAGGCATTAATTAACCTGATACATAGTAATGATTCTTATAAACATAAGACAATTATGTCTTATTCATAACATAAAAATAAATAACCTATTTATCTACTAGGAGGATAGACCCCGCAATGGCTGAAATTAAACCTTAAGTTGCATAAGTCCAGTGATGACCATTTGAGAGCATTAGCATGAAACCATTTAAACCCAGAATGTTTTTAGATGTGAGAACCTTATTTTAGAAAATTAATACCAGTAAGCAACCTTTATCTTAAAAACTTAATTTTTTTAATAAATTTACATACTGACAAAGAAATATAGTTAGCCTGAGTGAGTACCTTAAGAGTTCTTTTTGTACATTTCTCAACCCAATAACAACCTAGTAACTGAGCCAACGGCTATAACTGGAGTGATCAAGTATAGTGGTAGCAGTGGTCAGCCCACATGGTTTCACAAGCAAAAGAACAGTTGTACTCTGTTTTATAAAAACTTAGACTAGAGAATCATTTAGTACTTAAACTGACCTATGGCAGTCATTTCTTTTAAAACTTGCTATGACTAGTCTTTTTTGCAAAAATCCAAAATTATTTTTATTAAGAGATTAAGCAAATATCTTTAGTAACCACTATATATAGAAATTTGTACTTGCCAAATGAGTATAACTATTAAAGAGTATCTCTAACCATTGAACAGTCTGATCCTTAACATAGACCTATAAGTAAGACACTTTCTAGAGGCATTCTCCCCCTCTTTTTTATTTATAAGCAAGCAGAAAATATATAGTAATTACAGCAGACAATGTCTCTAACCATTGAGCAATAGATGAGAAAAGAAACCTTTCTTTTTGCCTCAGTTTAACCATACAATCATGGACTCTAGCATCTCAAAGAGGACACAAATCTCCTCGTTTTATTTCCCTTACATTCGTCAATAAACCAGTTGGCCAGACTAGCTTATGAGGAAGTATTGGGAAATATGTCTGTCTTTGGAGTTTGGCCTTAGGAGAGCTCTGTCCCAAAGTCAAAGCCAGCTGAACACATTAATATCTGTCATCTCTATTGTTAAGTCCATGAGCACCAGTATCTGTAATTGGCTTTTATAGGAAAATTGGCAACCAACACGTATTTATTATTTATAGAATTTAGAGAAATCATACCAATCTGACTTAATTATTAAATTATATAAAATAAGTAATAAGAATTAGACATTCTTATTAATATGAAATATGCATTATCTCTATGGATGCAATTTTAAGAAAACTAGCAACCCATATGTTTAACAATATTTATTAATATAGATATAACCATAGATTTTAGAATTTATTGGTACAAGATACCTCTTATAAATAAGCTATTAATAAGTTCTATAATATAAATATATATTAAGTATAGGCAAAAAATAATGGTCCCTGATATAACTTGTACTTTTATTATACCTGGAACAATTCTGCTACCTTGATAACTTTTGGATATCTCTGACAACTCAACATTGATATAAATTTTAAAACTGATTGAGGTAAACTGAAAGAAAATAATATATGCCTTCCTCCTGCTTTAGCTCTGTGAAGTTATCACATGTATAATAAGACTTAATTTACTTTGAATGAATGTTTTATAGAGGAAAAAAGCTTTATAAATTGACCAGAAACAAATAAATTGAATTCAGCATGCAGGGCCTTCATAAAGGCAAAAATCAATTTTTCGAGCTGCTGGTCTCCTACAAACAAAAGGCTGTACTCCCTGGGGTTAGCCCTGAGTGACCATTGTTATTCAGCCCCAGGGGACCTGCACCTGGATTTCTGACAAGGGAGAAACCTGCACTTTAGACTGGCTGAAAGATATCACTTTTGTAGCACATATAGTTAGAGAAAATAGCAGACATATTATAACCCAAACCGGGAAACTTTCTTGTACCAAATCCATAAGTATCAGAGACATTGCATGCCATGAGGCTTAACTCACCTTTACATCTGTATAGACAGAGAAAAAGCCTTATAAATTAATTTAAGTCTAAGTAAGCTTAAATAAACCTAAATATTTATACATGACCAATCGTTGCTAGGATTCTATTAATGCAGGCCTTATTGGCATTATTTGTGCCTTTCCTGGGGCTGTGGACTGTGTCTCAGACCTCCAAGCCCATCTCCTGACTTAAGCACAGTGCTCTGAGCACTGGGTCCTGTGACTTTTACTGTTTCATGGGTCTGTGGTCTGTGTCTCAGACCTCCAGGCCCGATCTTTTGCCATAAGCACAATGCCCTGAGCACTGGGTCCTGACTTGCCTGTTGTGTTATCCATTGGCCAAATGTGGGTCTCACTCACCTAGATGCTGATTGGCACTCGATGAGCAGGGGGCTCCCCTGGAACCTCAAATGAACAAAACGGACAAGTATAGAACTGGAAGAAGCAGCGAGATTCAAAAGAGCAGAGAGGAGCTGTTGGGGGCAAGCAAGGAATGCAGGCAGTATTGTGAGGCCATTGAGTGGCGGGCAGGGCGGCGAAGAATGCTATCCATTCACACCCTGCTGGGCTGTCGGGGTTCCAACAGAGAGCAAGAGACCTTCAGTCAATCCTGGAGAGTTGCCCCAGGCAAAAGATGTCAGTTGTCTCACAGCTGTGAAGGAAGCCCATGCGAGGACAGACAGTGAAAGGAAAAGGCTGGACAGATGTGTTTGTGGAGCCAAGAGTGCTTAGAGGGGGACTTCTGAGGTTCATTAGGCCCCGACTGTATGCCCACATGGTGTCTCAGTACTGAGGTAGCACTGTCGGGAAGTGCACCCCTGGCTCCACGTCTTTGAATGGCCACTTCTTCTATAGACATTGCAGACAAGCCGACTGAACCAGACGTAACAGTGTGCCTAAAGACAAACCAGATGTTGGTTACCACATGGTTTCCTGGCCCCCTGCCAAACAAGCCTCTGTCTCTCTGGCCAGCAGGAGACCTGGCTTAATCGAGGAAAGGTGAGTGTGGCGGCTGGACAATCACACTCAGCCAGGAGAAGTGTTCAAGCAGATCTCCAAACTTTATTTTAGCATCCAACCTTATATACAATCTAGGGATGTGTTGCATTGCCTTATCTCTTACACAAAGGGGGCTCAGCAAACAGGAACACAGCTAGGAAAACTCAGCCAGCAGGAGTAAAACCTATTAGCACTTGTAAACAGGATTTAGGGCTGTCAGCCATCCCCCCTGTCTCCTGGGGGGCACAGGTGTGCTAGGAACAAAGGCATGAGCTACCATGCTCCAGGCTCTCATCTGGATGCATATTAAAACTTAGCTCTCAGATATACAGCCAGGCTGGGTCCCAACAGTTCTTAAGGAAATTAAATTGAGTAAAAAAAAAAACACAAAATTTTATACTGTGCGGTTTTATGTATATAGCATTCTTGCTATGACCAAATTTTAGAAATGGAGAAGAGATTATTAGTGTCAGGGTTCAAGGATGGGGGGGTGAGGTCAAAGAAGGAAAGTGTTATAAAAATGCATCATACAGGATCCCTGTGGTGACCCAACTGTTGTGTATCTTAATTGCATCAAAATCAATATTGTGGTTATGATAGTGTACTATGGTTAACATTAGCTCAGTCTGTTATAACAAAATACCATAGATTGGGGGGTTTGAGTTACAGTCTCTCATAGCTTTGGAACTGAAAATTCAGTCAAAGGTGACAACAGAGTTGATTTCTCCTTAGCCCTCCCTCCTTGGCCTGTAGATGTCCATTTGCTTACATGGTCTTTTCTTTGTGCATGTGAATCCCTGATATATTGTTTTGTACTCCAATTTCCTCCAAAGTTAAGCAAATTGAATTAGAGCCCATCCTACTGTCTTCATTTGAATTTACCTTTAAAAAATAATTTTATTAATTTATTTGCAAGGAGAGAGAGAGAGAGAGAGAGAGAGAGAGAGAGAGAGAGAGAGAGAGAGAGAGAGAGAGAATGAGAACGGGCACTAGTGCCAAAGCATACAAAATCCAGAAACACACTACTTTGTGCATCTGGCTTTATATTGGTCCTGGGGTATTGAACCCAGGCCGTCAGACTTTGTAAGCAAGTGCTTTTAATTTCTGAGCCATCTCTGCTGCCCTTACTCATCTTTTTAAAGGATTTATTTTCACTATAATCACTTACTGAGTTACTGGGGATTAGCTACAATTTCACATGAAAGGGGTGGGAGATACATTTTAGTGCATAACAGGCTGAGACTAAAAAATGTAAAAGGTAAGCTTATAGCCAAGATAAATATCTGCAAAAAAAATCATTATTTGTGACAGTTTGAATCAGATGTTACCCATAAATTCATGTATTCTGAATGCTTGGTCCCCAGCTAATGAAAATTTGCTAGAGGAGGCGTGTTGTTGGGGGCAAGCTTATGCCAGCTCCCCTTTGCTAGAGTTTGGCTTACTCTCCTACTGCTATTGTTCACCTGCTGTGACAGAGGGGATATACAGCCACTGCTCATGCTATGCATGCCCCTGACATCATGAAGCTTCCCTTCAACATTATAAGCCAAATTAAGAATATCCTGTCACCTGATTTGGTCTGGTGCTTTGTTGCCATAAGGAGATAGTGACTACAACATGATTCAAGTAGGTGTGCTTCATCTGCTTACTTATTCTTCATATAGCCCAATGTTTTTCAAACATTTTTGAGACAAGGTCATGCTAGGTAACCTTGACTATCTTGATGATATCCAGGTTGATATTGAATTTGTAAAGATCTTCCTGCCTCTGCTTCCCAAGTGCTGGGAATTTAAATGTGCATCACCACTCCTGGTTTTAAACATTTTTGAAAACATATATATTACATTGCTTTTTTAAAGCCATTTGAAAGTGTTATAAATTCTTTCTTCTCACAGCAAGGAACAAAGTAAGGATCCTACCTCAAATTAAGTGAACAGGCATGGTTCAACCAGAAGATTGCCCTTTCACATCCACATGCATATCATGCACCTACACACACACACACACACACACACACACACACACACACACACACACACAACATTAGTATGTGCAAACATAAATAATAAAATAAATAATTATTTTAAAATATATGTAAATGCTAAATCTGTATGTTTTCCTGTTGGGTAAAGCCTTCAATTGTTGCATAGAAAACTTATTTTAATATATAAAAATTAGGCACTAATAATTTTTAAGATTAACCAATACTTTTAGCTTTTTCAGACTGAAACATTTTTTGTTATCTCTACGTAATACCCCCATTTTAGAAGGCATTCATTATTGTTATATGAATCAAGTGCTAAATCTACTATAAGAAAATTAAATAAAAACTATTGAGTCATCTGTTTAAATAATTTTATAATGTCCAAGATATTTCAAATATTACTTGATGCATTGCTAAATGATGGGCCACATAAAAATGTCATGTCAAGTACAGAAAATTGTATATATAAGGGCCAGTATATAATGGCTCTGTAGATCACCTCTCCTCCTGCCTATTTAGGCTCATCAATAAAAGACCCTAGGGGTAAGCCTCCTAACAACATGGTACAATGACAATATTTGCCAAATGCACAAAATGTGATGCTTGCACAAAAGGGAACCAAAAGCTGAGGCTCTCAGAAGAAACTACACTTGTATTATTGGAACTTCAATGACTGACTACAGCAATTGTGAACATTTAACATTTTATGTATCCAGAGCTGACATTATCTTGAAATATAATAGTCCTTTAAAGACTCAATTTATTATCTTTCTCATTGTATTATTTGACATCTTTATGACCAGATGAGAAACTCCTTGTTTTGGATTACTGTTGTTCTAGACATACATATTCCTTTTAAGATAAGCTTATGCATAAAATTATACTTATTTCCTCTAAAAATCATTTTTGTACGCCAGTCCCCATGCTTACTGAAATTTTCTTGTTGCCAACATCATAAATATGGACACTTCTGTATGATGTAAATGCTGTCTTTAACTTGCTCACTTATTTATACACTTCATTTCAGCAGATCCAATTGCAAATGGTTTCAAAATTATCTGTTGTTACACCCTTTACAATTATATGGATTCTTATATTAAAAGGCTCCTTTCTAGCCCATCCAGACCATCGTTCCAGGATGCCACATGGACTTTCTCACTGTCTTGATGCAGTATAGATGTAGGTCTCTAACTAAGACATCTTGAGATGGGGAAGTGTCCTGACCCTACAACACCTCAGTCTAGCACGAAGTAGTTGGACATATAATGAAGCACTCCATAAGCCTACTGCCCTTCTTGTTCTCTCTCTCTCTCCTTTTCCTTCCTATAAGGTTATCTTTATATACTTTTTTTAGTTAACAAAAAGACTGGAATGTAAGACAATGTTTTGACTCCTCCTCCACTCCCCTTCTCTCTGTCCTCCCATTTGCCCAAGATAACCTACGTCTGGGATTTGGGATTTGGAAGCACCTCATGTTATGGTAATTGAGTACACCTGGGCTGAGAGGAAGGAATACCACCTCTCCCAGTAGCCACATCAGTCATATCAAGCAAGGTTGCATAGTACAGTTCCCCACTCCACTCCCTAGTAAATAACCACTTCTCTCTCCTACCAAATGATCTGAAGCTCTCCTCTCTCTATCACTTTAGATACTGCCAGTTCCTCCTGATATTAAATAAGTCTTGGGCATAAGAAACCATTTGTCCCCAATTCTCCTCTACCTTGAACCCAGAACCTGACATACCTGTAGTCCAACATGAATAAATACAAATATACACCACATAACCATTGAAAATATGAAGAAAACAATAATAAATAGTGTCCACAAAAAAGTAACACCACTCTTAAATATGTATGTAGACATCAAACATATTGGCTTGATGGCATGTGCTCTAATGAATTGTACATGCAAAACACAATCCTCGGGGAGCAGAGCATGATGGTGGACGAGTAGCAGCCTCGCCAGGACTTTCTCTAAAATGGTTTGATTTTCCAGCTGGGATCCAAACCCCGGACCCCAGCTTGCATTAACAAAAGTCTACCCTCTCCCCAGCTCACAGCAAGCCTGGACAGGGTTCCCCAGTGGCTTTCTGCTCCGCAGAGGAACAAAGAGCTGCCCTTCCAAAACACCAAGCTCCTGCCATCGCCATTGGCTCCTGCTTCCTGAGCCCTTGCCAACTGATCACCTTTCCCTCCTGGGGGAGACCCCTCCCTCCAGCGCCCGATCCTTGGGCGCAATTCTCTCCGCGAATCACCCCCCCCACAGGCAGATGCACTTCTAGGGCAAACTGACCTAGTTCATTTCCAGAACCCCACTCAGGATGGAGCCAGGCCTCTGGCATATACCTGGGAACTGTAGCCACTGCTGAGAGGGCAGAGGCCAGTTAAGACTGGGACAACATGCCACTATCGGGAAGACAAAGGTGACTTCGGTGGGCATGAGGGACCGTGTGCAACTGAAAGGAGGACACAGCAAAGATGGCTGAACAACATTACCCAGGGTGCCTGAGTCCCACTCCCCTACCTGGATATGGGCAGAAACCAAAGAAAAAAAACCCACAGAAATCAAAGATGAAACTCCCCAACTCAGGACCTCTAGTCCCACTATGGAACATGAAAGTGGCAAGGAAGTAGAGGTAGCAAATATACAATCCCAAAGACAGAATAATATGACTCCTGACCACCACTGCAATGAAAACATGAAGCAGTTAATGGCTATTATGGAAATTCAGAGAAAAGACATGAATGAGATGAAGCTTACCAACAGAAGCATAGATTCCGACTGAATTTCATGGAGAGAAATATGAATGAATTCATAAACACATTAAGTGAATTGAAGATAAATCAACTAAGAAAGGAGCTAGACAATCAATTGATTAAATTTGATGAGTACTTAAGAAAACTGAAAATGATTTTCAGGAATCCCAAGCAAAAACAAAAATAGACTGGAAATTGGATCTCACCAAAGAATTAGAGACTATAAACAAAATTATAGAAGAAACCAAACATGAAATGGAGTTGATAAAACCTCCCTTGAATCAATCAGTCCCACAGTTGACAATTTGGAGGACAGACTCTCAGAAGTTGAGGACAAGTCAGAAGGAAATAATAAGGATGTCATAGGTTGCAATAAATTCAGGAAATCAAGTGAGCAAAATTTGAGGGATCTATGGGATACCATAAAGAGGCCCAATATTAGAATCATGGGGATCACAGATGAAGAAGAAGACCAGGCTAAGGACATGGGAAATATTTTCAACAGAATTATTCAAGAAAACTTCCCTTATCTAACAAGAGAAAGCCCACTCAACATTCAAGGGGACCAGAGGACTCCAAACAGACAGGACATGAAGAGGAATTCTCCTAGACACATTTTAATTAAGATGCCTAACATAGAAAGCAAAGAGAAAATACTCAAAGCTGCTAGAGAAAAGCAAACCGTATCTTATAAAGGAAAAGCCATCAGACTTACTTCAGACTACTCATTAGAAACCATGAAAGCCAGAAGGGCTGGGAATAATGCTTTTCAGGGCCCAAAGGAGTATGGTTTTCAACCTAGACTACTGTACCCAGCAAAGCAATCCCTCATAATAGATGGAGAAGTGAAAGTGTTCCATGAAGTAAACTAGCTCTACGACTATTTGAAAACAAAGCCAAAATTTCAGAAGATCCGGCAAGAGATATCCCACACAGAAGAAACAAGAAATCTACCTCAGCAGAGTACCAGAGATGAGACACAACAATCACAGTCAGTGTGCTAATAACGGCAGCACAGACAACAACCCCCATTAACTCTTCAGCAGGGCTTAAAGCAAACCTCACAGTTACATCACTGAATATAAATGGATTTAAATCCCCTATAAAAAGACACAGACTTGCAGGGTGGATCAGAAAAATGGACCCATCTATCTGCTGCCTTCACGAAACACACCTTACCTCTAAAGACAGCAATCTTCTTAGTGTAAAAGGATGGAAAACAGGTTATCAGGCGTGTGGAAGTAAAAAGAAAGCAGGTGTGGCTACATTAATCTCTAACAAAATAGACTTTACACCAAAATCAATTAAAAAGGGATAATGATGGTCACTTCTTACTCATCAAAGGAATGATCCAGCAGGAAGATATCACCATCATTAACATATATGCACCAAATTTGGGTGCAACACAGTTCATAAAGGAAATCCTACTCAAAAATAACAGAAATAGACTCTAATTCCATCATAGTAGGAGACTTTAATACACCACTATCAGCTCTAGAAAGATTAACCAAACAGAAGATGAGAAGGGACATAGCGGAGCTCAATAACACCATTGACCAGATGTGGATAACAGATATTTACAGAGCGTTCTACTCCAAAGACACAGAATATACATTCTTCTCTGCAGAGCATGGGGCTTTTTCTAAAATTGATCACATCTTATGTCACAAATCCTCCCTAAACAAACCAGGAAGATCGATGTAGTTCCTTGCATCATATCAGACCGTAGTGCATTAAAGGTGGAAATTAACAGCAGAAGAGGATCCAGAAAATACACAAAGTACTGGTGCCTGAATAATTTGCTCCTAAAAAATGATTGGGTCATCCGAGAAATTAAACAGGAAATTCAGAATATCCTAGTAATAAATGATGACAATAACTCATCTTATCAGAATTTATGGGACACAATGAAGGCAGTTCTGAGGGGAAAGTTCATTGCGCTAAATGCCTTCATGTCAAAGACAGAGAGGTCTCAAATCAATCGCCTAACCACCCACCTAAGATCATTGAAACAGATGGAAAAAGCTAACCCGAAGAGCGCAAGACGAAAGAAAATAATTAAAATCAGAGCTGAGATTAATGAATTAGAAATAAAGAAAACAATTTAAAAAATAGATAAATCAAAGAGTTGGTTCTTTGAAAAAGTTAATAAGATCGACAAACCCCTGGCCAATCTAATCAAACAAAGAAATGAGAAAGCCCAAAACAACAAAATCAGAAAGGACAATGGTGAGATCACAACAGATCCCGAAGACATTGGAAGAATCATCAGGTCATACTTCCAAAACCTCTACTCCACAAAATTAGAGAACCTGGAAGAAATGGACAGGTTTTTGGACACCTACCAACTGCCAAAGCTTAATCCAGAGCAGATAAAAGCATTAAATAGGCCTATCACACCCACAGAGATTGAAGATGTAATCAAAAACCTTCCCAAAAGGAAAAACCCAGGACCAGATGGTTTCTTAGCTGAATTCTACCAAGCCTTCATCACAGAGCTGAAACCACTCTTTCTGAAGCTTGTTAGAAGCATAGAAAAAGAGGAAAGCCTTCCAAACACCTTCTATGAAGCTACCATTGCCCTTATCCCTAAACCAGGCAAGGATGCAACAAGAAAAGAGAACTATAGACCCATATCTCTGATGAACTTAGATGCAAACATCCTGAACAAAGTCCTAGCAAACCGGATACAATGCTACATCAAAAATATTATTCACCCTGAGCACGTTGGCTTTATCCCAGAGATGCAGGGATGGTTCAACATACGCAAGTCGATACATGTAATACATCACATTAATAGGCTCAATCACTAAAACCACATGGTTATCTCAATACATGCGGAGAGGGCCTTTGACAAAATTCAACACCACTTAATGTTCAAAGTTCTGGAAAGAATAGGCCTATGCCTCTATTTAATAAAGACAATTTACAAAACTCCTAAAGCACAAATCATTCTCAATGGGGAACGACTCAAGGAATTCGCAATCAATTCAGGAACAAGATATGGGTGTCCACTCTCACCACTGCTCTTTAACATGATGCTTGAAGCTCTAGCCCAAGTGATAAGACAGGAGAAAGGCATAAAAGGGATACAAATTGGCAAGGAAGAAATTAAACTATCCACCTTTGCAGATGGTATGATGCTTTATATATCAGACCCAAAGAATAGTATCAGTAACCTCTTGAGGGTGATTAATGCCTTCAGCAATGTGGCAGGATACATAATTAAAACACAAAAATCAGTAACCTTTCTATATGCAGAAGACAAGCAGACAGAAAAAGTCATCAGAGAGACTGTCCCATTTTCTCATAGCCTCAAAGAAAATCAAATACCTTGGAATATCACTAATCAAGGTTGTAAAGGACTTATATAAGGAAAATATTGAAACACTCAAGAAGGAAATAGAGGAGGATGTGAGAAGATGGAAAGATATTACATGCTCATGGTTAGAGAGTATCAATATAGTAAAAATGGCAATCCTGCCAAAAGCAATTTACAGATTAAATGCCATGCCGATAAAATCCCAACCTCTTTCTTCACAGACTTAGAAAAAATAAACTCTAAATTTATTTGGAAGGGCAAAAGACCTCAGATAGCCAAAACCATTCTAAGTAAAAAATCCTACTCCGGATGTATTACCATACCTGAGTTCAAAACATACTACAAAGCCATAGTAATGAAAACAGCATGGTACTGGCATAAAAACAGAAAGACAGATCAATGGAACAGGATTGAAGACCCAGCTTTAATTGTAACTTCAGGTATTTGGTCTTTGACAACGATCCAATAATGTATGCTGGGCCAAAGATTGCATCTTCAACAAATGGTGCTGGACGAATTGGATAAACACATGTAAAAAATGAAAATAGACCCACTCCTTTCACCATGCACAAAAAACAACTCCAAATGGATCAGAGACCTTAATATAAATCCAGGAAGCCTGAACACAATGTAAGAAAAAATAGGAGGAACTGTACATGAAATAGGAGTAGGGAAAAATTTCCCAAGCAAATCTTCAGCAGCCCAGGAAATACAATAAACACTTAACCAATGAGTGCTCATCAGGCTCAAAAGCTTCTTTACATACAAACAAATCATACTCAGAGCCAACAGACACCCTTCAAATTGGGAGATGATTAATTTTACCAGCTACAACTCAGATAGAGACCTAATTTCCAAAACCTACAGAGAACTCAAAAAAACTAATAACAAAAACCCAAAATGCCACCTCACAAAATGGGGTATTTCTCTCAAGAGAGAATTCAAGGAGGAGGAAACGCTAATGGCCTTGATTCACTTAAGAAATTGCTCAGCATCCTTAAGCATCAGGGAAATACAAATCAAAACCACAATGAGATACCATCTTACTGCTGTCAAAACAGCAATCATAAAGAAAACCAACAACAATCATTGCTGGCGAGGATGCGGGGGAATTCACTGCTGGTGGGATTGCAAACTTGTTCAACCGCTATGGAAAGCAGTGTGGAGACTCCTGAACACAATAGACATAGAACTACCAATGGATCCAGCTATCCCTGTACTAGGCGTCTACCCGCAAGATGCCACATCTCGATGCAGAAAATTTTATACAACTATATTTATAGCAGATCAATTCATAATAGCCAAGAATTGGAATCAACCCAAATGCCCTTCCATGGAGGAATGGACAGCGAAACTGTGGTATATTTACATGATGGAACTCTACTCAGCTGAAAGGAAAAATGACATATCGAAATTTAGGAACAAATGATCTGACTTTGTGCAGATCTTACTAAGCGAACACTCAAAAGAACAGAGAATTGAATGCTGCATACTCTCCCTCATATACGGTCCTTAACCAGGATAACCGTTTTCTTTATGCAGACTAGTAGAAATAAGTGAGATGTTATAAATGAGGTGTAAAGGATGGGGTGAGGGGAATGGCTTAAGCATGAGGCTAAACCAAATTAGGTTCAAAAACAAAAATCCTCACGAGCATACTGTAACCTAAAGAGTAAATAGTGGGCGTCAACTGGCAAGAGGGGCCATGAGTAGTAGGGGAAAATGTGTAAGCCTGTGAATAATTGAGCAGTCTTACAACTCCAGGTCCCAGCCACTGGTTCCTTTCCTCACTGAGCTGTTGACCAAAGTGACCCATGAGGTTCCAAAAACAAGACAGAATTCTGTCAAAGCTCTTGAACACCCTCCCCAGGCCTGAGGCAAAACCCTGTTGCTGAAGAAACCATAGAATGCCATTCATCTGCATCAAGAGACCCTTCGAGGTCTGGAATGGTAATCAGCCCCCAGATGGCAGTTAGTGCAGTGCTGGAAGGCACTACACAAGCTGCCAGGGGAAACAGATCAACGACAGCTGGGGTAAACAGACCACTGGCTTGAAACACAGTCTGCGGCCATGAGTAGGCTGACCACACCTCCTACTGGGAGAGAACAGCAAACCAAGAAAGGAACACTTGTGCAATGGAGGAGCCTGGGCCTTGGGGAGACAATCGACAGCTATTAAATTCGGCCAAATATTCCACTCAGTGAGGGGGAATCCTTGATTGGAACTGGCATTCAGGGCAATATGCACCAGATCCCATACTTTTGGTTTCACAAGAAAAGATGCACTATGTGAATGACTGACAGTGATGCTACTAAAAATAGAAGCTAGGTAATCCAGAATGGTGTATATTTGTTAACCTATACTGATCTCATTCTCCGATGGAGATTGTGTTTGTATTTTTCAGGATACAGCGAGAGAGCTGTGGCCCATATAACCCTACCAATCGACCGCAGGCAGAAAGCTGAGATCCTGGCAAGAGATGAGCCACCATATCATGGGGATCCATAGGGAACCCTGCAGAGAATGACGGGATGAACAAGGGACTCACAGCCACAGCCATTCAATGAACACAGGAGAAGCCAGTGAGACAGAAACCAACGATTCTCGACACAAACCCCCTAAACTCACAATATTAAAGCATCCTTAATAGTCACCCACCACGACTCAGGGAACTGAGCCAAAGAGGGGGTGGAAAGATTGTGAGAGCCATGGTGGGGGAGAATATCAGAAACTTAGCAATCCTCAGTAACAACACACTTGGGTCAGGAGAACCCTGCTGAAGACTAGGCTATCCATGGTCCCCTACCACAAAGACTGATACAAACAGCCCACGGTGGAGGATATCCAGCTGACTGGGGATGGGGAAGGGGAGCCTGAGGAATTGGAGATAACATCTCATTGTTGGCCCACTAAACAATGTAACTCATTATGGACAATAAAAAAAAAAAAACACAATCCTCTCCTCAAAGGTAATAAGATATATTTGATTCTGGAGCCAAATATGAGTGATAATGTCATGGAATCAGATATAGATTTCTCCAAATTTTATGATGTTTTCATAGTTATTGATCAAAAGAATGTCTTAAACTCAGGCTTTTCAGATACATTAGTGGGAAAACTATGTAGGCAGGTTACTTAAAAGCAAGGAAATCTTTGCTCAAATAGTTTTCAGATGTTAGCTGATGAGATTCTGAGCTTCTGGTTTACTGGAAGATGGTGGTCTGTTAGTACATTTCAAAAAGGTTTCACATCATCACCTGCAAAACACAAGGATATTAGGTTAGGCACTGAGGTGGACAATAAATGGTGGTAAAGGGTGGGGATAAAGATAGCCCAAGTTAATTTGGCTCTGAATCAGCAACATTCCATCTCTCCACAATCACAAATTTTCAGCCAATCAGACTTGTAGGATGTTTGCAGTCTGTTCAGCTGCTTCCTGGGAACTTTAGGTGACACAATATTCTGGAAAGCTGAAAAATAATTATCAGAAAATATGACTGAGGCCTGAATATCTCTACTCTAACCACAAAAGTAAAGTAGGGAACTCTAAAAAGCTGATGACAAAGTCAAGTGCCCATCCTGAAAAGATTGGCTGGGTTCAGGCACTCCATACCAGTGAGAAAGGAACACTGATTACAGACTGCAGGAGCCAGAGAGGTTTAGAAAATAAGCAGTGTACTTAGAGTAATGTATATTCTGAAAAGCTAGAAAAAAGATTGTACCCAGGGATGCAGAGTCATGTGCAGAAGGAAATGTAACAGAAAAGATCAAAGAATACAGAGAGAATATTTAAATAAATGTATAAAGAAGAAATCATGTCTCTTTTGCTGGGAATTGATATGCAGTATAAATTAACTCCTCTCATATGATGCACCAAGTTTCAGGGAAAACTATTCACTGATATATTCTCTTCCCCTCACCTATCACTGTCTTTCATTTGCAAAATTAGTATGCTAACAAAGACACAGCAGGGTTGTCCTAAAGAAGAATTTCAAAGAAAATGATAGAGCAAATATCCACCCTTCAAAGACTTACTGCAAGCATGGGAGTCTTCCATTCATCATAGCATTAAACCCTCTAAGAAGGATGAAGATAGATCCTTATCTCTCTCTATGTCCAAATGGATCAACTACCTTAATATCAGACCTTAAACTCTGAATCTGCTAGAGGAAAAAGTAGGGAAAACAATCAAATTGGCATAGGCAACCACTTTCTGAATATAACCCCAGTTGCTCAGAAAATAAAACCACTAATCAACCATTGGGACCTCATGAAATTAAAAACTTTTTGTATAGCAAAGGACACTGTGTGAAGAGCAAAGAGGCAACCTGTTGAAAGGGAGAACATCTTTGCCAGCTATACATCTGACAGAGGATTAATATCCAGGATTTACAAATAACATAAAAACCTCAATGACAATAAATCAAACAACCCAATGGGCCATGGAACTGAATAGAGAAGTCTCAAAAGAAGAAATACAGATGGTCTATAAACATCTAAAAACATGTTCTACCTCCTTAGTAATCAGGGAAATGCAAATTAAAACTTCTCTGAGATTCCATTTCACTCCTGTCAGAATGGCTACCATCAAGAAAAAAATGACAATGAATGCAGGTGAGGATGCAGAAAAATAGGAACTCTTCTACACTGCTGATGGGAATGCAAACTGGTACAGCCATTGTGGAAAGCAGTGTGCAGGTTCCTAACACAACTGAAAATAGGCTTACCATATGACCCAGCTATATCAATCCTTGGCATATATCCTAAGGACTCTACACAGTGCCTCAAACATACTTGCTCATCCATGTTTATTACTGCTCTACTTACAATAGCTAGGAAATGGATCCAGCCTAGATGCCATTAACTGATGAATCGATAATAAAGATGTGGTATATTTAAACAGTAGAGTACTATTCAGCAGTAAAGAAAAATGAAATTATGAAATTTGCATGGAAATGGAGGTAACCCAGGCCCAGAAAGCCAAATGCCACATGTTTTCTCTCATATGTGGTAATAACTGTCTCATACAACATATACAAGGAACACATTAAAAAATAAGTAGCTTTCCTGTGTCAATAATAATCATATAGAAAGCATGACAACATATGGCATCTACAATAGAAGTAAGTGCCCTTAACTGAAGAGCCATTTCCCTAGGTCCCTCACAGCTACAACAGAAGCAGACTTAAGACCTGAAAATCATCGTAACAAGAAATCAGTATAACCTGTATTAAAGAGAATATAAAGAATATCTGAATGAGTGAATGAATAAATCAAATTCTTTCATAGGAGAATGCAATATTGCAAATGGTTTGCCTCTCCCCAACATAATTATGAAGTATTCAGTAAATGTTTTATAATTCATTTGTGCTTGTCAAATATCATTTCAAAGAAGCTGTCCCTGGTTACTTTATCAAAAATCATTATTATCCCCTTCTTTTGTTACCTTCGATCCTCTCATTTTGTTGTATTCCTCCCTAACTAAACAATATAATGTACTGATTTTATCTGTGGGTGGATGTTCCCACTTGTAATCTCAGCATTCAGGAGGTAGAGGCTGGAGGACTGTTATAAGTTTAAGGCTAGGCTGGTCTACACAGTGAGTTCCAAGCCAGACAGAACTATATATCAAGACCCAGGTCCAACCAACCTAGATACAGGAGGGAATTAGAACATCAGATAAACAATACCATCTTTTTATTATAATTACACTATTAAATATCCAGAACAAAAAAGAAAGCAGCTGGGCATGGTGGTGCATGCCTTTAATCCCAGCACTCTGGAGGCAGAGGTAGGAGTTCGAAGCCAGCCTGAGACAACATAGTGAATTCCAGGTCAGCCTAGGCTAGAGCAAGGCTCTACCTCTAAAAACCAACGAAAGAAAGAAAGAAAGAAAGAAAGAAAGAAAGAAAGAAAGAAAGAAAGAAAGAAAGAAAGAAAGAAAGAAAGAAAGAAAGAAAGAAAGAAAGAAAGAAAGCATATTGACATTGTCAAGAGAGAATCAGAAAGTCAAGTATAAAGGGAAGTCAATCAGAATAACAGTATATTTCTCAACAGAAACTTAAAAGTTAGGAGATCATGGAATGATATGTTATTTCAAGGTCTGAAAGACATCAACTGCCAATCCAGACTATTACACCCAGCAAAGCTATCTAATATAATAGGAGAAAGAAAATGCTTCCATGATGAAAACAGGTTAAAGGAATTCATGAGTACTAAGTCAGCTCTACAGAAGGTAAATGAAGGAATCCTTCAGACTGAAGAGCAAGACAAATACAGGAGGCCATGCTTAAATAATAGTTAAACAAGAGAGGAATAAGAAAACTTTTAAAATATAAAATCAGTGGCTAGGGAAATGACTCAACAATTAAAGGAACTTACTTGCAAAGCCTGCCAGCCCAGTTTCAATTCCCCAGTACCCAAATAAAGCCAGATGAAGCAGGGCATGTGTTTGGAGTTAATTTGAAGTGTCAGGAGACACTGGAACACCCATTCTCTCTCTCTCTATCCATCCCTCCTTCCCTCTCCCTCTCCCATGCTCTCTTTCAAATAAATAAAAATATTTTAGGGCTGGGCTAGAGAGATGGCTCAGTGGTTAAGGCACTTGCCTGCAAAGCCTAACAACCCAAGTTCAATTCCCCAGTACCCACATAAAGCCAGAGGTACAAAGTGGCAAAGTGGTTCATGCATTTGTTCATTTGCAGAGGCTAGAGGACCTGACATGCCCATTCTCTCTCTATCTCCTTGCAAATAAATAAAATCTATTTTTTAAATATATATTTATTGTCCATAATGAGTTACATTATTTAGTGGGCAAACAATGCGTTGTTATCCCGAATTCCCCAATTCCCCCCCTCCCCATCCCTGATCAGTTGTATATCCTCCTCCGTGGGCTGTCTGTATTAGTCCTTGTGGCAAGGGATCCTGGATATCTTAGTACTCAGCCCAGTTCTCCTGGCCCAAGTGTGAAAATGGAAGAATACATATTCTCAGCAGCCCATAGAATGTTCTCTAAAATAGATCACATGCTAGGACACAAAGCAAGTCTTAACAAATATAAGAAAAATGAAATGGCTTCTTATATTCTATATGATTACAATGGAAAAAATATAAATCTACATAAGAGACACTATAGAACATAGAAAAAACATGGAGATTAAACAATACACATTGAATGATGAATGGGTCATCAAAGAAATCAAGATGAAAAGTTAAAAGTTCCTAGATTTGGGGAACTGGCAAAATGCCCAAGAGTAATTGCTGCACAAGCAGAAGGGGATGAGTTAATTGGCAACACCAATGTAAAAAACTGAGCATTGCTGCACATATCTGTAACCCAGCGCTGAGGAGGGCAGAGACAGAAGGACTGAAGCAGCTCACTGGTCATACAGTCTATGCAAAAATTGGTGCAAGCTCCACATTTAGTGGCAGACCTTGTTTCAAGGAAATAAGGCAGAAAAACAATAGAGGACACCCAACATCTCCTCTGTCCTCTGCACACATGGGCATGGGATATATGCC